>SNQJ01S0023013.1:207910-263833 GCA_010110895.2 Picea sitchensis | reverse complement strand
ACGGACAAATTCCACATGCTAGAGACCCATCCAATGTGGAATTACCTGTCTGAATCTAAATACATCAATAGTTACCTTAGAAACCTTGTGAACAAATTTGGGATAATGTTATTCTTATAAGTCAATTAGGTTTTGTGTCCCAAAGGCACTAGAATGAGATTCAATAATTAACCTTCATATGTCCTCTGAAAAGTTACCCTAACCCTAATTTTTGCCTAGACCTATTTATGATTTTTCACTACCACGTCTAGTTTGTTGGGCCAATCGTTTCTCAAATGATCAGTGAAATACATGGTTACATGTATTCAATATAATGTAATATTCTTTTCTCTTCGGATGAAATAAAAATTAATATTTTTTTTTAGGAAAAAAAAAATTAATTATACCTAGACCTAGACCTTTTTTTAGGAAAAAAAATGTAATTAAGTTTTTTTCCAAAAGAAAGAGAAAAAACTTGACCTTTCGAAATAACCAACGGGTGGTTTTTAAGGGAACATATTTCCACTCCTACCAAATGCCTCTAGGTGAATTAAGTTGTTAGAAGTGATTCACCCTAAATAGTATCTATAAGAAAGTTGAGATACGATATAGTTATCACTAAGACTATAACAATGAGATCATAGAGAACTCAAGTTTCAGAGCTAAGTACTTGAAGAAAATTACATTGTGTTGTACCTAAATTATTAATTGTACCTTAGCACATTCCTAGCTCTATATCGGTATATTTTTTGTGATCACAAAATGTAAAGGTTTCTAGAACCTGACTTTTGATAGCTTTTGTACAAAGTAGTATAGGCAATGCTTTTCTTCTAGCATCACTTCACTATTTTCTGGTTTGTTGGGCCAATCTTTTCTCAAATGATTAGTGAAATACATGGTTACATGTATTCTATAGAATGTAATTTTATTTTCTCTTCGGATGAAATAAAAGTTACATTTTTTTTCGAGGAAAAATAAAATTTGAATTGTACCTAGACTATTCTAGTTGCAAAAAAAAATTAAAAATAAATATTGGACTGACTAATACTATGTAGGAAAGAAACCCCTTTTTCGAAAAGAAAGAGACAAAACTTGACGTTTTGAAATAACCAACGGATGATTTATAATGGGACATATTTTCACTCCTACCAAATGCCTCTAGATGTCTTAAATTCTTAGAAACAATTCACCCTAAATAGTATCTATAAGAAAGACAAGATACCATATAGTTATCACTAAGACTATAACAATGAGGTCATATGCTCCAAGTATCATTTAACCTTAATCCCATATATGAGACTATAAAAAAATCATTTCTTATTTTTTTTATTATTCTTTCTTTTATTTTCTTGTTTTTTATTTACTGTTATAAATAGATATAGAATATAATTTTTTTTTACTATATATTTTAGTTTGTTTATTTTCAGTGAGGGTATATTATGTTCATTTAAACATAATTTCATCGAGATGTGCTCTACAATCCAATATGGGGGATATGTTTTCACGTACATACATAACGTTGCGTTAAAAAAAATACAAGGTGTCTCAATTACACTTTGAATAAAGATCCATTTTAACCCTGGATCTATTAAGTGTCGAGAGGGATCAAATTTTTCAAGGTACAAACTTCTTCTATCAGTCATCTTAATCTCTATCAAAACTTCAAGCATAAACCAATTAAAGCCTCAAGTGTAAACCTCTACGTGTTTAATAAAATCTAGGCTATTATGGATATTTGTCAAAATGCCAATCATAAACCTCTATGTGTTTAATAAAATATAGTATACGATAGATATTTGTCAACGTATATATATGTGTAAAGATTTTTTGTCCATGATTCACCTCTCTTCCAAAATCATAGTTCACCTCAATAGAAGAACCAAACTTTGTAAATGTTACATACTATCAAATTATTAGAAAACTATCATTATTCTTCTCAAAAACAAAAAAAAATGTGGGTCAACTTTTTCGCAAAATGTGACTCAACAAAATATTGTAAATTGAATTCATGGAGCTCAAAAATTGTTGAAGTATCAAGTTAGAACCATAATCTAAGCGAACCCTAATTTCCAATGTTTCCCCAGAGAAACAAAAAAGTGCAGGACTAGAGCTTATTATATGTTGATAATATCACTTTGAGAATTCTATTAGACGTGAAGGTTATTCTTTGAAGGATGAAAAATGGGGCTTAGCCTGCACACCTTCTCCATGAGGGTTAATTATTAAGTTAGATTTCCTTTGCTGCGTTGATATCCAGTCATCGTGGTTCAAGTAGAAGGCACCCATTTCCATTTTCACATTCATTTGTTTGAGCATAGAAGCGTTACTCGTGTCGTTGTTCATACAGTGCCTCTACATGCATATAGGAAAAAAAGTTGGGTCTTCTTCCATCGCCGTGACCTCCACCGGGTAATTATTAAATACAACATTTTCAGATATGATAGATTGAAAGTCTCCCAAAAAATAATATTGTTGATTATGATGAATCATCCTATTGTTGTTATTAGAGATTGACGATGGTATATGGGATTGCTTGGTATCCATCCCAAATACCATCTTAAATATCCAATAACAACATCATGATGATTCGTCACGATCAACAATATTATTTTTTGGGAGACTCGTAATCGATCATATCCGAAAACGTTGCAATTAATAATTAACTAGTGGAGGCCGCGACAGAAGATGAAGGTCCAAATTGGTTACCTATATGGATGCAGACGGGTTATATGAGCAACGACATGAGTAAACTTTCTACTATCGAACAAATGACATGGAAATCAGTGCCTTCCACTTCGAACAAGCGGCTTGAAATCAACTCAGCGGAGGCAGTCTAACTTTATCATTAACCCTCATGAAGAAGGTGTGCATGCTAAGCTCTAGTTTATGTCTTTTGAAGAAGTGCATAATTAACCCTCATGGAGAAGGTGTGCATATTATGCTCTAGTTTTTTTCCTTTAAAGAAATACATAACCTTCATCTATGGTTTGTTGGGCCAATCATTTCTCAAATGATCAGTGAAATACATGGTTAAATGTATTGAATATAATGTAATTTTCTTTTCTCTTTGGATGAAATAAAATTTACGCTTTTTTTTAGGGAAAAAAATATTAATTATACCTAGATTATTCTAGTTGCAAGCAAAATTTAAAAATAAACACTTGACTCACTAATACTACGTAGGAAAGATGCCTCTTTTTCCAAAAGCAAGAGACAAAACTTGACCTTTTGAAATAACCAATGAGTATATTTTTTGTGATCGCAAAATCTAAAGGTTTCTGGAACCTGACTTTTGATAACTTTTGTATAAAGTAGTATAGGTGATTATTTTCTTCTAGCATCACTTCACTATTATCTCGTTTGTTGGGCCAATCGTTTATCAAATGATCCGTGAAATACGTGGTTACATGTATTCTATAGAATGTAATTTTCTTTTCTCTTCAGATGAAATAAAAGTTGCATTTTTTTTCTGAGGAAAAATAAAATATTAATTGTACCTAGACTAGTTGCAAACAAAAATTAAAAATAAATATTGGACTCACTAATACTATTTAGGAAAGAAACCCCCTTTTCCAAAAAAAAGAGACAAAACTTGTCCTTTTGAAATAACCAACGTGTGGTTTGTAAGGGGACATATTTCCACTTCTACCAAATGCCTCTAGATGTCTTAAGTTGTTAGAAACGATTCACCATAAATAGTATCCATAAGAAATCCAAGATCCCATATAGTTATCACTAAGACTATAACAATGAGGTGATATGATTCCAAATATCATCTAACCTTAATCCCATATGTGAGACTATAAAAAACCATTTCTTATTTTTTTATTATTCTTTCTTTTATTTTCTTCTTTTTTAAATATTGTTATAAATAGATATAGAATAGGAAATCTTATTTTACTATATATTTTAGATTGTTTATTTTCATTGAGTGTATATTATGTTCATTTAAACATAATTTCATGGAGAGTTGTCTACAATCCAATATGGGGGAGATGTTGTCACATACATACATAACATTACATTAAAAAAAATACAAGTTGTCTTAATTACACTTTGACTAAAGATCCATTTTAACCCTCGATCTATTAAGTGTCGGGAGGGATCAAATTTTTCAAGGTGCAAAATTCGTCTATCAGTCATCTTAATCTCTATGAAAAATTCAAGCATGAACCAATTAAAGCCTCAAGCATAAACCTCTATTTGTTTAATAAAATCTAGGTTATTATGGATGTTTGTCAAAACCCCAACCATAAACCTCTATGTGTTTAATAAAATATAGTCTATGATAGATATTTGTCAACATATCTAGACGCATAAATTTTTTGTCCACAATTCACCTCCCTTCCAAAATCATAGTTCACCTCAATAGAATAATGAAACTTTGTAAATGTTACATACTATCAGATTATTAGAAAACTATCATTCTCCTTATGAAAAACAAAAAAAAAAATGTGGGTCAACTTTTTTCACAAAATGTGGCTCAACAAAATATTGTAAACTGAATTCATGGAGCTAAAAAGGCGGAGTAACAAGTTAGAACCATAATCTAAGGAAACCCTAATTTCCAATGTTTCCCCAAAGAAACAAAATTGCACAGGACTAGAGCTTATTACGTGTCCACTATTCAACTCTCTTCCAAAATCATTGTTCACCTCAATAGAAAAAACAAACTTTGTAAATGGTACATACTATCAAATTATTAGAAAACTATCATTATTCTTGTGAAAAACAAAAACAAAATGTGGGTCAAATTTTTTCACAAAATGCGGCTCAACAAAATATTGTAAATTGAATTCATGGATCTAAAAAAGGGGATTAACAAGTTAGAACCATAATCTAAGGAAACCCTAATTTCCAATGTTTACCCAAAGAAACAAAATTGCACAGGACTAGAGCTTATTACGTGTTGATAATATCACTTTGAGAATTCTATTAGACATGAAGGTTATTCTTGGAAGGATGAAAAACATGGCATACCTGCACACCTTCTCCATGAGGGTTAATGATAAATTCAAATTTACGTACAAGGCACCCATTTCCATTTCTGTGTTCATTTGTTTGACCATAGAAGGGTTTCTCGTGTGTTGTTCATACAGTGCCTCTACATGCACATAGGAAACCAAGTTGGGCATTCTTCCATTGTCACAACCTCTACCAGTTAATTATAAACTACAATATTTTCAAATATGATCGATTGAATTCTCCCAAAAAATAATATTGTCGATCATAATGAATCATCATGTTGTTGCTATTAGAGATTGAAGATGGTATCTGGGATTGCTTGGTATCCATCCCAAATACCATCTTCAATATCCATTCGCAACAACATGATGATTCGTCATGATCAATAGTAATCTTTTTTGGGAGACCCGCAATCAAACATATTCGAAAACGCTGCAATCAATAATTAACCAATGGAGGCCGCGACAAAATATGAAGGTCCAACTTGGTTACCTATATGCATGCATAGGGGTTATATGAGCAATGGCATGAGTAACATTTCTACAATCGAACAAATGACTTGGAAATGGGTGCCTTCCACTTCAAACAAGCATCTTGAAATCAACTCACCGAAAGCCGTCTAACTTTATCATTAACCCTCATGGAGAAGGTGTGCATGCTAAGCTCTGGTTTCTATGGAGAAGTTTTCAAGAAGCTCTAGTTTTTGTCTTTTCAAGAAGTACAAAATTAACCCTCATGGAGAAGTTGTGCATTCTATGCTCTAGTTTTTGCCCTTCAATATATACATAACATTCGTCTCTGATAGAATTTTCAAAGTGATATCACCCAATTTTGTTTCATTGGGGCCACAATAGAAATTAGGGCGTTTCATTGGGGCCACAATAGAAATTAGGGCTATACTCCAGTTTTTGAGCTATGTGAATTTAATTTACAATATTTTATCACCCCACATTTTGTTCTATTTTTTATTTTTTCATAATATTATGATAGTTTTCTAATAATTTGATGGTATGTAACATTTACAAAGTGTTTTTTGATTTTTCTACTGAGATGAACCATGTTTTTGGAAGAGAGGTGAATAGTGATGGAAAATATTTATGCATTTAGATATGTTGACAAGTATTTGTCATAACCTAGGTTTTATTAAAAACATAAAAAAATATTTATAAAAAAAATTATTTATAAAAATGGTAATATTTTTTTAAATATACAAGGAGGTATTGAAATTATATGAAAAAAGATTACAAAAAATACTAGAAGTATCCATACTTAATATCCATATTAATACTAAAAAAAATACTTAGAAAATATCCATATTTAATATCCATATTAATACTAGAAAAATAATATTATAAAAACACTTAATATTAATACTGTAGGGAAGAAATAATATAATAATACTATAAAAATAATATTATAAAAAATACTTAATATTAATACATTAATATGGTAGGTAAGAAATAATATATGGAATATTAAAAAAAATGATAAATTAAATAAAAACAAAATAAAAAAATGAAAACCAATTAACACATTCAAAGATTAAAAGATAGTCATTAATTAGTAGCACTTTTATCTTGACAATTAGGTAAAAATCTGCAAAACTCAAAACCTACAATCTCAATCAATAAAATCTAGTAAAATCTGCAATTTTTAAAATTCATGTTTGAATTTTATGGGAGACTTGTCAAGAAATAGTTGAAAAAAATAAAAAAACACATAAAAGATTATCTTTATCTAAAAATAATCTAATAAAATCTGCAATTTTTATAATTTCTAACACTTTTATCTTGTGGATTCAGCTTTTTGAAAACCCAAAACTTGCAATCTCAACCAATGAAATCTGAAATCCAATAAAATCTGCAATTTTTAAAATTCCTGTTTGGATTTTCGAGCAGCCTTGTCAAGAAAAAGTTGACAAAAAACATGAAACGCTTATCTTTATCCAAAAATAATCTAGTGAAATTTGCAATTTTAAAAAAATGTAAATTTTTAAATTTCTACACCTCTATCTTGTGGGTGTCTTCAAAAACCCAAAACCTGCAATCTCCACCAATAAAATCTAGTAAAATCTGCAATTTTCAAAATTCCTGTTTGGTTTTAGGCTGTTTGAGGCCATACTTGTCAAGAAAAAGTTGAAAAAAAAATAAAAAACATAAAACACTTATCTTTATCCAAAAATGTTACATTGAGCACCTTGAGTGCAAACCCTAGAATCTGATTGTGCTTATTTTAAGCTGCATTGAAATAAACAGAAGATCTTAACACCAATTCAGAAGTGAAAATTAGTCTGCCTACAAGCCATATACAACCCTAATACCCTCTAGAAGAGGGTCTTTTGTCCTGACCCAAAAGAAAAACAATTGCATTGCTGCATTGATATAAACAAAAGATCTTAACAACAATTCAGATGTGAAAATTAGTGTACCTACAAAACCCTAGTCATTTACAGCCCTAATACCCTCTAGAAACACCTTTTGTCTTTACCCAAAAGAAAAACAATTACATTGAACACCTTGAGTACAAACCCTAGGATCTGATTGATATTAACACCAATTCAGAAGTAAAAATTAATCTACCTACAAAACCCTAGCCATTTACAGCGTTAATACCCTCTCGGGGTTGTTCTCATGCTCGAACCCCTAAGTAAAAGTAAACACGTAGTGGACAGACTGGTCGATTATCGAAAACGAGTATTGGTTGAAGACGCAATAGGGCACCGAACAGCAACCGTGTAGAAACGGAAGGGCATCAAAAAATATTGACATTACAGTATCCCCGATGCTTCGCATGAAGAAACCAGAGGTCGGCATGAATGGATACCTCCTGCAAAAGAAAAGACGTAAACCTCAGAAGAATAGAGGCAACACAAACAAATCCGAAAGGAAAATGTAAGTTAAGCCTCTAACCTTACATGCAAGGTGAAGCCCGCACCGCAAATCCTAATTTTGAGCAGAAGCCATGGGAGATAGAGTGGTGAAGTGTGATGGGTTCGCCCCAACCCATGTAAGAAGCAACCAAGTACAGTAGCAACGCAGAGGGCTTTCGTTCCCTCTCATAATGAGAACCATGTCAACAACAGCCAACCGGTGGAGACCCTATAAAGCCATTGAACCCTAATGAGTCATCAAACTGATTCCCTGATTCCTTGAATCTACGAATGAGCAAGGAAGCCACATATATCATTCCCTTCCAACTAAGACAACGGGTGGAAAATTTGTAGTACGAATCTGCAAATCCCAATAAAAATATCGAACCCTGGAGGAAAAGGATGTGGCATCCAGGAAACCCTCAAAATATGCCCCGCGAATCTGCATCAGAGAACTACTCATAGGTTAACTGGAAGTATCCAAGCCCTAATAACAACTCTTAAGTGCCTCACTGTCGAGCCAAACCCTATCTGAAAAAGCCCTAATCAAAACCCTAAGTTCTGTCGAGCCAAATCGTATCTGAAAAAGCCCTAATCAAAACCCTAAGTGCCTCTCTCGAGCCAAACCCTATATGAAAAGGGCCCTAATCAAAACCCTAAGAGCCAGGTCGAGGCAAACCCTACACGAAAATTTTCATAACGGAGTCGACAGATGCGATGGAATGTGAGAAATGGTGTATCGAGGATTATAGTCTACAGTCCGTAGAAATTAGATGAACGAGTGCATTCAAATAAAAGAATCTTGGATATCTTATGAGAATATTGTATGTTTACTTAATAATTAGATGAACGAGTGCATTCAAATAAAAGGAAGTTTATATGCGACTTAGCATCGAGTGAATATTGGGTTTCTTATGAGAATACTATAGGTTTACTAATAATTAAAAGATAAAATTACTAATAAGTCCAAATTTATCATTAAAAAAATTGCTTTCATTATTCTATATTGAAATTGAAATCCAAATCAATGAAGAACATCTTAATAATAATTCAAATGTATTAAACAAGGAAATGTATTAAACAAGGAGAGTATGTTGCAATAAAATGTAAATTATTTTTAATAAATGTAATAATGTTCTATACTTTTACTATAATTTAATTTAATTATTAATATATATAAGTATTTATTGAATTTCAATGGTAATTGACAATTGGAGGTTCTTGTTATTTTTTAACCTTTATAACTTTTTTCCTTCAACATTTTTTTCAAAAATTTGGACTTCAATAGTCTTTGATGGTGGGTGGAGTGTCCACTAAAAACGTTGGAAGTTTCATAAATTTCATAAACAGTTTAAATCCATAACTCTAAAACAACATTATGAGGAACTCTAAAAACCTACATACTCTGAATAAAATGTAAATCATAAACTTGAAGTATTGCAAGTGATAAATATTAATTGGTTCTAAATGCTTCAACTAGAAAATATATAGATAGCATAACGTTAAAATGTTAAAAAAATCATGTTATGATTGGTTACTTGTTTCCATTAGCAAATTTTCTTTAATGGGTTAAATTGACTTTTTATCCATGAGTGAAATACTTTATGTTACAAATGACACAATTCACTTTGTGCCTAAGCAACACTCTAACCTTTTGACTACTTATAACTAACAATGATTGGTTAAAATTTCAAGTAGGGGATTAATCATGGATGTTTCTAGTGCACATGTTTAGGGAAAGAACAAAAAATCTAGTCAAAACCATCCCTCCCATGATAGTCACCAAAACCCTGAAGAGATAGCGAGACATGTAAGAACCTTGAAGAGTCGAGTTAATGAGATTTCTAACTACCTTTGCAAGATTAAGGGAATGTTGCGGTCTTGGGGCTCCAAGTTAGAGAATAAAGAGAATAGGTCGATAGAATAAGAGGACCTAGTACAGATGGATTAATCGAGTGTTAGAAGTTAGGGTATGACCTGTGGAGGCAAACCCTACCTTCAATGTGTATGTCAAGTGGGGGAATAAGGTAGAATCTTAGTTTGTTAATATTCAGAGGTACATGATGCTATATGATTTCAAGTCTCTAGAGAAAACTAAGTTCACTAGTTATTAGTTTACTAATGGTGTGAACATATGGTGGGATCACCTAAAGAGGAAAGAAAAGTTCGATGAGGAACATCTAGAATATATGAAGGGATTTTAAAAATCACTTCAAGGACAAGTACGTGGGAGATATGTTCTTTCGGGGAAAGGAAGAGGAGTTCTATGCTCTCAATCAAGGTACCACGAACGTTGAGGAATATGAATCAAAGTCCATGGAATTGGATAAGTATGTCCATGAATTTGCGAAGGATTATTGTGTTGTTTGTTCCATTAAAGGTTTGGGTGATTGTGTGAGGGACAATGTCAAGTTTTATTCCCAACCTTGACTAATTTTATGTTGAAGCCCAAACTTTGAGTAAAGGCTATGTGATCAAATCAAGAGTAGAATGAGGCATAAATAGGACATAATGTGATTGTATATCCTATGTAATGGAACATCCATGGAAGGATGTTAGATTATTTGAATGAGAAAGGACACCTAATGAGATTATAATAACAAGACTTGTTAATAAGAAAGATAATTGACATGAGGGAAATGGATGACCTGTACATTGATTTAAGGATGAAGATTGTGAGAAAGACTGAGGGCGACGCCTTAACAAGAATTTGTATAATGCATTGAACAACTCGTCTATGTGGAGATGAATTACAACAAAAGAAAGAGTTCAACATGAAGGTTCTCAACCAAATAATAAAAAAACAAAGAACTTAAACAAGAAAGTACAATAAGAGGAATTTTAACTTGGCACCATAACCAGGATATAGAATGGATGAATGATTGAGAGGGAATGTTGGATTCAATAGCTAGATAATAAAGTGGTGTACATGTGTAGAAACTAGGTATAAATCTTATCAATTCCCTAAGAAAGAGAATTGGGTCAAATATGTAATGAACCATATGGAACCAAAGGATATAATGGAGGAAGGTGTCAGAGGTAGGGTATATGCAAAAACAGATGAATGGAAAGAATAATATCAATATTCTTTGATTTGGGCTCAACGTACTATTTTTAGTTACAGTTATATGTTTCTAATTGACACAAGTATCACCCAAAATTTTATTTATCCTAAAGTGGTGGCCAATTGCAATATTATCACTAAGAATATCTATTGGAAGGCACAAATGGATAATGGTATCATGAAATGGATCAACCAAGTTGTAGATCAATGCATGGTAGGTTTGGGCGGTTGGTAAAACACCATTTGTTTTCATGAAATGGATTTGGGATCATATGATGACATAATTGGTCAAGATTGTTCAGAACTTCACAAATCCAAGGTAGATTACAATCGAGAATAAAGTACAATTATTGGATGATCAAGTCTTATTTAGAATCATTCAAGGCATGGTGACAATTAGATAGAAATCAATTATGTGGGCCAAGCACATCATGCACAAAGTATTCAAGGGATATATTCTTCACATAGATGAAGTGAAGGATGATTCAAGTACTAGAATAGATCAATTATTGGTGTTTTAAGAAGTTATTGATGTATTTTTCTAAAATAAGTACCTAGATTACCACCTATGACATAAATTAATTATAAAATTTATCTTGTGCCTGAATCAACCTAACCCAATATCCAAGACACCTTACCAATTGGGAACCAATGAGTTTAATGAGCTCAAGATGCAGTAATATGAGTTTTTAGACAAATGATTCATGTGGCCTACTAATTCCCCTTTTGAGTGCACTAGTGGTGTTTGTTAATAAGAAGGATGGTACCTTCCACACATGCATTGACTATCAACTAGTGAACAAAGTCACAATCGAGAACTAGTGTGGACCTTGTCGAGGATTGATGATATTTTTTACCAACTTAAAGGGAAAAGGTGTTCTCAAAACTGGGTCTAAGATCAAGTTATCAATAGATCAAGGTAGAGGATGCAAAAATTCCTAAGACCACATATCAAACCCCATACAGACACTATAACTTCTTGGTCCTACCTTTTGTTTTGACTAATGCGTCGATAGTTTTCATGAGATTAATCAATGATGTATTATAGAAGTACTTGGATAAATTTCTATTGGTATTTATTAATGACATTTTATTTACTCCCAAAATAAGGAGGAACACAAGGAACATCTTTGGATTGTTTTGCAAATATTACGAGAGAATAATTGTATGCAAAGCTTAGCAAATATGAATTTTTCAAGGAGGAGAAAAAGTATTTACGAATGTCATATTAGAAGAAAAATTAAAAGTTGATCTGAAAAAAGATAAAGGAAACATTTAGTTAGCCTACTCTTAAGAAAGTTGCAAAGGTTAGAATCTTCTTGGGTTTAGTAAGATATTACAGAAGATTTGTCCAAAGAATTTTTAAAGATTACAAGACCATTGAGAAATTGCAAAGAAAAGGGATAAAATTCTTGTAGCCAATGTTATACGAGGACATTTTTTAGGAGTAAAAGGAATTCCTTACTATGGTGCCAATGTCAGTGTTTATGTTATGAACACAATATATAATAATAAATATAAATACATTATAATAGTTAATGAATAATTAATGAAGAGACACCTTCCCAATGAAACATCGTGTCTCTTCATGGAAGGGCACCCCTCCATGGGTATATAAGTCCCTCATTCTTATTGTATCTCATCATCTCATAGTCATATACATTATTATTTAATATATTATCCTTTATGGATTATAACTTGTTGTCCTACCTACATTGGGTATTTACCTCGTGAACTGGCTTGGTTCACTACAACTTGTTGGAGTGTCTTTGGTGGAGCTAGGGTTTTTCTTAGTTTTCCCTAGATAGGGTTTTGAAGAGCTTGGAGGGTTGTACTAGCTTGTGATATGTTGAGAGTATGTACTTAAAATTCATCTCTTATCTCTATATATGAATCTTTTATTAGTCCAAAATTGTCTTATTACAAATTTGTTTTTTATCTATCATTGTCTTCATGTAATTTCCAGTACTTATAAGTCCCGCTAATTTGACACAAGCTAAGGCTAAACTGAGGGATTTAATATTTATATTGAAAACAATAGGGCATATTTTCTTATGTAAAACTAAATTAATTGTAGTGATTTTAGATATGGTTTTTACATGAAAATATTATTCTAAAGTGCCAAAACTTGTATGCATATATTTGGTATTTTAATACCAACTCATAGTACAATTTATGCATAATATGATCCAACACATTACAAAGTCAAAACATAGGTATTTCTCTCGCTTGGGTCTTGGAGTTAGACATTTTAGTAGGTTAGGTCACCTCAAAAAATAACAACCACCACCTCTTTTGAGAGGATGCAAAGGCTATGTTTTCAATAGAAGAAGTGTTGAAGGATTTTGAGGCCTTTGAAGGGGCAAAAACTATAACTATTCTATTTGTACATATTTTAGATGATGAGAATCAATCCTCCATAGGGACTTCTAGAGTTGTTATAGGAAACACAGAGGTAGATATAGAAGAAAACACACATCTCCAAGTGTAGGAAAATGGTCAACAGAACATTCATAACACAACTAAAAAAGAAACACGCTCTTCCCACATAACACAACCTAGACTCAATTTTGGGCATATGTCACTACAATTCAACCTATGTATAAAATCTATTTTTAAAAATTCTTTAACCTCACTCATAATTACTCTGATGCCATGAATAGTTATGCCCAATAGGGATACAAAACCTACTATAATAATATGTATTACATATGATAAGCTTATGTTTTCCAAATAATATGTAGTCTCATACATAACACATAATAATATACATAAATGGACACATGGAAAACATAGTAGAATTCAACATATAAAATGACACATTACACACAACATAAAATAATATAATAATAACACTTTTCTTTTTATAGAATCAAAAATTGGCTAGAGACCTCAAATATTCCTCCAAGCCACATACATTTTTGTTCTATCTCTCTCAACAACAAGTCACCCTCAAGTTGGGGCTATCACTAAACTAGGGAAAAACCTACCTAAGACAACTAAGGTATCATAGTCAGCATAAGCAATGGCTAAGCTAAGGTACCCAACTCCAACAAAAATTCCAACCTACAACCTCTAATTCCCCATCAACCTGCATGACTCAATGAAGTGTACCCCCTTCTCTACTCCACAGTCCCTTAGGCTATCCCACTTCCCTTTCAAGGCTCCAACACAAGCTAGCCAAAAAATCTCAAAGATATGGCTCCAAAAATTTCGGCTACTATAATGGATTCTCTAAGCACCCTCCAGACCTCACACAAGGGAAACTTGTCATATACTATTCCCCCTCCAGGGCTCTAGCCTTCCCCAAGGAAACCCAAGGAGAATGTTTCACTCAAATCCACCTAGAATGCACAGGGTTTCACACTGTCACAGGGTTACAGTGTCTCTCTAGCTCACACCCTTGACCCCACATGCAAAGGTCACAATGATAAAGAATGAATAAGAATGATACATTTTCCATTGAAAACAAAGATTATATATGGATGGCTCCTTTCTGACAATTGGCACACATGTAGCCACCTTACCATCACCTAGGAACTTAGTGTGACATCCCACCAAAAAATAAAATATTTTTTATTTTTGAAATAGGGTGGAAATTTATTTCTGTTTTTGGCAAATTCGAATATGGAAAATTTTTACCATTTATGGCAATTACAAATTTCGAATTTAATAATTGTATTTAATTATTGTGACTGTTGGGATATGTAATGATTTCTTCCCACTTTCTGTTCAATTTTTTTTATCTGATGCTATGTATCTAACAATATGCTCTAATAATATGCAACAATATATTAGATGTGTATAGAATGGAAAAATTCGGGAGTTAAAGAATTTTGGAAACCCCTTTTTGTTTTTTTTTGGATGCTAAAATAATCATGAGAATCGATGCCTTTCAAAGGTTTTGTTTTCCTTTTTTATTTTCAGAATGGGATACCCTTTCCTTAGTCAAGGTCTATGAAAAATTTAGAGATTTTCCCATCCAAAAAACCTTTATCCTTTTGTATCCTTCTGTGCGTGTAAAATTCTTAAGTCTTTATGCTTTCGAAATTCGAGAATTGTTGGGTGTTGTTGTTCGACATTTGAAACCCAAAAACCCGAATCCCAAAATCTAGAAGTGTTAATTCCACACCCTTTCACTTTTCAGAATTCAGGAATTGTTGTGTTATGATGTTTGACATTTGAAACCCTGAAAACCCGAATCTTGAAATCCCGAAGTGTTAATTCCACCGCCTTTCACTTTTCAGAATTCGGGAATTGTTGTGTTATGTTGTTTGACATTTGAAACCCCAAAAAACCCAAATCCCGAAATCCCGAAGTGTTAATTCCACACCCTTTCACTTTTCAGAATTCGAGAATTGTTGTGTTATGTTGTTTGACATTTGAAACCCCGAAAACCCAAATCCCGAAATCTCGAAGTGTTAATTCCACACCCTTTCACTTTTCAGAATTCGGGAATTGTTGTGTTATGTGTTTTGACATTTGAAACCCCGAAAACCCGAATCCCGAAATCCCGAAGTGTTAATTCCACACCCTTTCACTTTTCAGAATTCGGGAATTGTTGTGTTATGATGTTTGACATTTGAAACCCCGAAAACCTGAATCTCAAAATCCTGAAGTGTTAATTCCACACACTTTCACTTTTCGGAATTCGGGAATTGTTGTGTTATGTTGTTTGACATTTGAAACCCTGAAAACCCAAATCCTGAAATCCCAAAGTGTTAATTCCACACCCTTTCACTTTTTGGAATTCGAGAATTGTTGTGTTATGTTGTTTGACATTTGAAACCCTGAAAACCCAAATCCTGAAATTTCGAAGTGTTAATTCCACACCCTTTCACTTTTCGAAATTCATGAATTGTTGTGTTATGTTATTTGACATTTGAAACCCCAAAAACCCAAATCCCAAAATCTCGAAGTGTTAATTCCACACCCTTTCACTTTTCAGAATTTGGGAATTGTTGTGTTATGTTGTTTGACATTTGAAACGCCGAAAACCCAAATCCCGAAATCCAAAAATCCTGAAACGTTAGTTCCATGTTCTTTTCCTTTCGCAATTCGGGAATTGTCTATAGTTGATGTTTCGGCTTTTGAAGTTGCAGGATTTCGAACCTCGAAATCCTGAAATGTTAGTTCCATGTTCTTTTCTTTTCGCAATTTTGGGATTTGTTTGTCTTTGATGTTTGCTTTTTTGAAGTCACGGGATTCTAAACCCCAAAATCCCGAAGTGTCGAGCATTTTCGCATTTTCAGAAGTCTGTTCATGTTTATGTTGGACACTGAAAGTCGCAAAGTTCCGAACCCCGAAATACCGAAATGTGGGACCCACCTTTCCTCTTTCGCCTTTTCAGAGGTTTGTATATGTTGATGTTTGGCTTCTCTACTCGCAAAATCTCGAACCCCGAAACCCCGAAGAGGTCGGTATCTTTTCGCAATTTCGAGAAATGTTGTGTGTTGATGTCCGACTCTTGTACTCGCGAAACCCTGAATCTCGAAACTCCGAAATGATGGCCCATAACCATTCCGTATTTCGGATTTTGGCAAACAATAGGGTCCCTTGTTTTGTTCGATACTTGTGATCACCGAAACCCGTTTGACCTCTATTTCTTCACAAAGCTATAGGAACTTAGAAAAAACTTATTGTTATGGGAACAACCCTAATAATGTAATAAATGGACTGGTAAAAGAACATTGGGGAATTCTTCATCTCGGATAGAGGTGGGAGTAACAGATCGTATTACCAGTCGTTTGTATTGTAGACATAGGGTAGTATTTTGTTTTTATGTAGGGTTTTGGTCATAAAAACCCCAAATTTTCTTGTATTGTTAGGACTGTGGTAGTGTTATAGGTACTAACAGATAAGAGTGTAGTTATAAATTTCAGGATCTTAAATTAAACATTGAAGTGATAAGTAAATACTCATTATATCGTCGATTTGAAAACTGAAGTTGAATTGTAAGGACAGTCGATGACAGTAAGGACTCTAGAAAATCTTCAGAATCAATCCTTCTAACAAAATGCTTACTTGCTTGAGATCTCGAAACTTTTCAAGGATAAATGTACAAATAATTTTTATTTATTTTTTATGGTGATTTTTGAGGTACATTACATATGGTATCAGAGAAAAAGTTACAACACTGGGCCTGAACATGGCCACATTAATTGCTTAGTATATATTCGGATTTATGAAAAAACTAATAAATCTTGTGGATTACAAATAAAAAGCTTTTTTGTTTTGTGTTGAATAATGGCAGCCCAAGAAGGTGCAAAAATTAGGGTGGAAGAGAATCCACAACAAGGACCTCTTGGAGATCCAAGACATAACAGTGATGGAAGATCACCCATGGAGGTGTTGGAAACAATGAGAAACCTTATTGTTGAACTACAGGTTTTCAAGGCCGACAATGAAAAATCCCAAAAGATGATAACCCTGAGGAAGAGGTCAGCAAAAGGGCCTCTAAGAATTTTGGTGCGAAAACAGAAAAAGGAGACAGTTCATCTGAAGGGACACCTTCAGCTGAAGACAAAACCATACCAGACAAAAAAAGAAAACAAACATACCACATTGAAGGAGAATTTAAAAATATTAAACCATCTACTTTTGATGGAGAGTCCAAGACAAGAGAAGAAGTTGAGGCATGGTTGTTGGACATCAAAAAATACTTCCAAATCTACAACTATTCCAACAACATGAAGGTCAGAATGGCCATCTACAATCCTAAGGTGAAGGCCAACATTTGGTGGCAGGAATTGAAATTGGCCAAGGGCCTAAAGGAGAAACAATTGCAATGGTCCGACTTCAAGAAGTATTTTAAGAAAAAAATACCTTTCTGAAAGCTATTATGAAAGGAAGACGAAAGAATTTTATGAATTACGACTCGAAAAAATGACGATGGATGACCTTATTAATAAATTTCTGGAACTACTAAGGTTTGTACCATACATCCGGGAGGATAAGGTAAAAATACAACGATTATTAAGCTATTTACCACAGTCCTAGAGGGATAGAATTGAGTTTGACAACACCAAATCCTTGAGTGAGGCATTCAGATAGGAACGAATGTGCTATGACCAGTATAAACAGCGGGTAGAGTTTCCCAAGACTTTGAAGGATAAGAAACAATATGGAATGAACCAGTGGAAGAAGGGATACCAGCCAACTCCTTATCGGAATGCAGCAAAATTTTTCCCAAGGAAGGATTTTCACTCCAATCATTCGAATACGCAAGGTAGCGGTAAACCGATAAACCTAGGAATGAAGAAGTTTGGGGACAACTCCCGTGAACCATTAAGATGTTGGGAGTGTGGAGAGCCTCATCTAAGGAGGAACTGTCCACATCTAATTACAACTGTTGTCCACAATTTGTAGGAAGCCTCGACAGTGGGAGACATGGGAAAAAGTCTGCATCGGATAAATGAAGCCATAGATGGTCGACAAGCTGACCACCAGTCCTTGGTGGTAGAACTCAAAGGTAAAATTCATGAAACTCGAATTTCTGTTTTAATTGACCCTGGAGATACATTAAGTTATATTACTCCCGATGTAGTAGAGTTGAATAAACTTAAGAAACAAAAGCACGAAAAATCTTGGCTGGTAGAACTAGCAACAGGTGCTAAAACAAAAGTAGTTAACTTTATTTATGATTTTGAGTTCAGCTTAGATGGTCAAAAGATAAGGACCAATCTAAACATCCTACCACTAGGATCTTATGGCATGATTATCGGGATGGATTGGTTGGAACAACACAAAGCAGTACTCGACTGTTATACAAATATACTTAGCTACAAAGATAATTTTGGCACTATTAGAACAACCCAAGGCATACCAAAACCTATGTCAGTTGGACAAGTGTCACCGATGCAATTCAAAAAATGTATTAGAAAGGAATGTCAAGTTTACGCCATCCAAGTGACAAATCTTTTAGAAAAAGAAAATAAACCCAAGTTAGAAGACTTTGTTTTCCTACGTGAATTCAGAGACATGTTTGTTGATGAGATACCAGAATTACCTCCTAGGAGAGAAATAGATTTCTCTATCAACTTACTACTCGGATCAGCCCCCATCTCAAAATCGCCCTACCAAATGAGTCTACCAAAACTAACAGAATTAAAAATACAATTACAAGAATTGTTGGACAAAAAATATATCAGACCAAGTGTCTCACCATGGGTGCACCAGTCCTCTTTGTAAAAAAGAAAGACGATACTTTAAGACTATGTATCGATTATAGACAACTGAACAAAGTGACCATTAAGAACAAATACCCCTTACCATGGATAAATGATTTGTTCGATCAAGTTGGTGGGGCCAAGATCTTCTCAAAATTGGATTTACGATACGGTTATCATCAAGTTAGGATAAAGGACCAGGACATAAACAAAACAATGTTTTGAGCAAGATACAGACACTATGAGTTTGTAGTCATACCTTTCGGACTCACTAATGCACCAGCCACATTTATGTGCTTAATGAACAACATTTTCAGCCAGTACTTAGACAAGTTCGTAGTAGCATTTATCGATGATATTCTGGTCTATTCTAAAATGGAGGAGGAACATGATGAACGTATACGAATAGTTCTGCAAACACTAAGGAAACACAAACTATACACAAAATTCGACAAATGATATTTTTATCAAAAAGAAATACAATATTTAGGACATGTCATTTCCTCGGAAGTTATTGTTGTAGACCCGGAAAAGATAAAATCCATCATGGAATGGCCAGTACCTAAGGATGTGGAAGATATACGGTCATTCATGGGAATTACCGGATATTATCGCAGATTTATAGAAGGGTTCTCCAAGATAGCCTACCCTATGACATCATTACAAAAGAAAGGGACCAAGTTTAACTGGTCACAAAAGTGTCAAGACAATTTTAACAAGCTAAAAGAATTATTGACATTGACGCCCATATTGAAGGTAGCAGACCTAGATAAAGACTTCACAGTATGTGTTGATTCAAGTAAAGAGGGACTAGGTGGTGTTCTAACATAGGAAGGGCATGTGATTTGTTATGCGTCCCAGAAATTAAAGGAACACGAGCGAAATTATGTTACTCATGACTTAGAATTGGCAGCAGTAATACATGCCTTAAAAATGTGGCAACACTATATAATGGGCAAGAAATTCTTACTATTGACAGATAATACTGGAGCGAAATATCTGTTTAACCAACTAGACCTTAAAGCAAGACAAGCAAGGTGGCTAGCCTTCTTGAGCGAATTTGACTTCGAGGTCAGACATATCAAGGGTATGGAAAATAAAGTAGCAGATGCTTTAAGCATAAGAGTACATCGTTATTTGAGATAAATATCAGCAGGGAAGAAAGTGATCTGGAACAAAAAAAAAGAACGACAGGTATTAACAACGAGAATTACACTAAGATGATGGCAGAATTTCAAAATAGTATCACAAACCCAGATAAACCAAATATATGTATCGACAAGAAAGGAATTTTAAGATTTAAAAACAGAATATACATACCAGATTCAACATAGTCAAAATTTATTGTTTTAGACAAAGTGCATAAGAAACCGTATTCTGTCCATCCAGGTTACCAGAGGACAATAACAACACTCGAAAAACTATTTTACTAGTCTAACATGAAGGGAGAAACAACAGAGTACTTGGCTAGGTGCCAAGATTGTCAGCAGGATAAGGCCGAACACCAACATCCAGCCAGAATATTACAACCATTGCTAGTACCAGAATGGAAATGGGGGACCATATCGTTGGACTTTATAATAGGTTTGCCTAAAACTCAGAAACATAATGATTCAATCACGGTAGTAATCGATAAACTCAGTAAGTTTGCACACTTTATTCTTATAAAGTCTACTTTTAAAGATATTAATATTGCTGAAATATTCATGAAAGAAATTTTTAGACTGCATGGTATTCCTAAAATAGTGGTTTCGGATAGAGATGTAAAACCTGCATCCTCTTTTTGGAAGGAATTGTTTGCAGGGCTAAATACTAATTTGAATTTCAGTATGAGTTATCATCCACAAACGGATGTACAAACCGAAAGGACAAATCAAATCATAGATGATATGCTCCACATGTATGTAAGAACAAAGACGAACAAGTGGGAAGACTACCTACACTTGGTAGAATTTGCATATAACAATGGGTACCAAACTTCGGCTAAGTTGAGCTCTTCGAAATAATGTACGACAGAAATTGTACAACTCCAATTAGCTGGGATAACCCAGCTGACAGACTCATGGTTGGGCCAGAGATGCTCCAAGAAATGGAGAACATGGTAAGAAAGGTACAACAAAACTTGAAAGAAGCATAGGACAGACAGAAGAGCTATGCAGATTAGAAAAGAAGACACGTGGAATTTCAAGTGGGAGACCATGTTTACTTGAAGGTCAAAGCCCAAAAAAGTTCATTGAAGTTAAGGAACTGTGCCAAGCTGGCACCCAAGTTTTGTGGTCCCTTCAGTATACTGGCTCGAATTGGACCCATAGCATATCAGCTTGCACTACCAGCTAATCTAAGAATTCATAATGTATTTCATGTTTCTGTGTTAAAAAAATATATTCATGACCCTACTCATATGATTGATTGGAACTTGGTGCAGGTGGAACCCGAAGGTGAGTTTCAGGTGGAACCCCTACGCATTCTAGACTGGAGAGAAATAGCACTTCAGAACAGAGTCGTCGCCCAGGTAAAGGTGCAATGGAAGCACTTTAGTCCTGAGGAGGCCACTTGGGAATTGGAGGGAGATTTGCGTAAATCTCATCCAATCCTGTTCCAGGAAAGGAAATAACACTGAGGACAGTGTTTTACTGAAGGGGGAAAGGATGTGACATCCCCCCCCCAAAAAAAAAAAAATTATTTTTGAAATAGACTTTAAATTTATTTCCGTTTTTGGCAAATTCAAATCTGGAAATTTTTTTCCATTTATGACAATTCTGAATTTTGAATTTAATAATTGTATTTGATTATTGTGACTTCTGGGCAGAGATATGTTTGGAATCAACTAACCATTTGACTATGACACTTGTATCACAACATAATATTTATATTAATTGCAGAAGGACAAATGGAACAACCATGTTAAAATCAGTTGACCATGACTCCATGAGTGGGGGAACATGTTGAAACTGCCTCTAGATTAATTATCAGAAGTGGAAAATCAGAGATTTGACCACTAGCAGCCCCTGAAAATTAGGGATTAAGAAAGCTGCAAAAATCCTCAAAGGAGGGAAAAAGACCTGGGAAAAAAAATTGATAAATAGCATATGCGAGGAGGCAGGACACTGCCAAGTATGCTGGGAAAATATTTTTGAGCACTCTTCCTATTACGAACACTACAGATTGAGTGTCAGGAAAGAGGAGCCTGCTGAAACAGAATTGCCTTGCTGTTATGAGCACTGTTGAGTAAGTGTGAGGTAAGAGGATAACCGTTGGAATTGAAGGACATTGCTGAGGAGGAGTTTCCAAGTTCACCATCATGGATTCATGGTTAGGCTAGGGGGTGAATCGGGCAAGTAGATTTAGCTGCCCTGTTCTACAATTGGGAGGAACATGGTTGTTCCCTTTGTCTTCCTAGGGATTGGATTCAGATATGTTAATTTTCCCCTCTCTATTGTGAATGGCTATGTCTTTTGATATTATGTATCTATTGAATCTTAATTGGAATAAGTTACATTCTCTGTCTATATGAACTTTTTACATCTAGTGTATTATATCTGATTAAATCGGATCTGTAACGATTTCTTCCCACTTTCTGTTCGAATGTTTTTATTTGATGCTATGTATCTAACAATATGCAACAATATATTAGATGTGTATAGAATGGAAAAATTCGGGAGTTAAAGAATTTTGGAAACCCCATTTTGTTTTTTTTTGGATGCTAAAATAATCTTGAGAATCGACGCCTTTCGGAGGGTTTGTTTTCCTTTTTTATTTTCAGAATGGGCTACCGTTTCCTTAGTGAAGGTCTATGCCGAATTTAGAGATTTTCCCTTACAGAAAACCTTTATCCTTTTGTATCCTTCTGTGCATGTAAAATTCTTAACTCTTTATGCTTTCAGAATTCGGGAATTGTTGGGTGATGTTGTTCGACATTTGAAACCCAAAAACCCAAATCCTAAAATCCAAAAGTGTTAATTCCACACCCTTTCACTTTTCAGAATTCGAGAATTGTTGTGTTATGTTGTTTGACATTTGAAACCCCGAAAACCCAAATCCCAAAATCCCGAAGTGTTAATTCCACACCCTTTCACTTTTCGGAATTTAGGAACTGTTGAGTTATGTTGTTTGACATTTGAAACCCTGAAAACCCGAATCCTGAAATACCGAAGTGTTAATTCCACGTCCTTTCACTTTTCAGAATTTCAGAATTGTGATGTTATGTTGTTTGACATTTGAAACCCTGAAAACCTGAATCCCAAAATCCTGAAGTGTTAATTCCACACCCTTTCACTTTTCGAAATTCAGGAATTGTTGTGTTATGTTGTTTGACATTTGAAACCCCAAAAACTCGAATCCCGAAATCCCGAAACGTTAGTTCCATGTTATTTTCTTTCCGCAATTCGGGAATTGCCTGTGGTTGATGTTTCATCTTTTGAAGTCGCAGGATTCCGAACCCCGAAATCCCGAAATGTTAGTTCAACGTTGTTTTCTTTTCACAATTTCGGGATTTGTTTGTGTTTGATGTTTGGTTTTTTGAAGTCACAGGATTTCGAACCCCGAAATCCCGAAGTGATGGGCATTTTTGCATTTTTGGAAGTCTGTTCATGTTGATGTTGGACACCGGAACACGCGAAGTTTTGAACCCCGAAATCCTGAAATGCAAGACCCACCTTTCCTCTTTCGCCTTTTCGGAGGTTTGTATCTGTTGATGTTTGGCTTCTGTACTCGTGAAATCCTGAACCCCGAAACCCTGAAGAGCTCGACATCTTTTTGCAATTTCGGGAAATGTTGTATGTTGATCTCCAACTCTTGTACTCGCAAAACCCCGAATCTCGAAACCACAAAATGCTGGCCCACAGTCGTTCCATATTTCGGATTTCGGCAAACAACAGGGTCCCTTGTTTTGTTCGGTACTTTTGATCACCGAAACCTGTTTGACCTTTGTTTCTTCACAAAGTTGTAGGATCTTAGAAGAAACTTACTGTTATGGGAACAACCCTAATAATGTAATAAATGGACTGGTAAAAGAATGTTGGGTAATTATTCATCCCTGACGTAGGCGCGCTCCGCAGGGCACGTCCGCTCACAAGATCTTCTCTCCCTTCTCGGCCCGAAGAACTCAATGTTCTTTTATTTCCCTATCAGGAAATCTACACCCACATAACTCTCTCACAGGATCTCCCTTTTCCTATCGGGAAATCAGACTTCGCACTATCGCGAGGCCAATGGTCGAGTGTTGGATTCTCAAAACTCCAAACACTAACAATAGTCAATGCTAACCTTTTACTTTTCTATCAGGGTTCCTCCTATCAAGATTTCGGCACTTGTGATGTCCAAAAAAACTCACTTTACCGACCCCCGATCCCCGATACGCCGAAACTCCGATGAGCTCATGGCTTTGACTTTTCAACGGTCCCTTATCTCGTTGGGATTTCAGACTTCACGGGATCGCGAATCCTAATGCCAATGTTTCGGGACTTTTATTTCCCCGAACACAGATAACTCGTGCCACCTATCCTCCACTAACTCCACCGTGGCCCATGCTATCCTTTAACTGTTGGGATATCATGTATCGCAATTTTGTGATTCCCGTTGCAGTGTTTTGGAGTTTCAATCCACGAAACCCTGATACATGATATACGTGTAGATCCAACGACCCTCGTGGCTCAGATCAATGGATCTGCCTCTCCTAAGCTTTGAACCTCTACAAAATATGACGTTGTATCTCCCTTGCACCTCTGCAAGATCCAACAGCCCATGTATTATCGCAAATTCTCCTTGGAGAATACCAACCGTCCGTTTCTTCTTTGGTGATTCCTTAAAATGGCTAAGGGTTCCTCCACAGAACTCATCCACCTGCACACAAACTTATGATGCCTGCTTAAAATATTCAAGGCATAATCCCTCTGCGTTGTCCTTCAACAACTTCAAAGGCCTTATCCCTCCTGAGCTTTCTCACGACTCTGAGTCTTAGAGAAGATTCTTGTGTGAACTCCTTGCGGCAACTCTCAGACACTTCCAAGTGCTGAATACCTTCGACTCTGTGTACTCCTGCAGCAGTAGTCCTTCAATCCTTCGCTCAGATTCACAACTGAGACTTTCATTAGCCTACGCACTCCTTGCAAGGCTCCTGTAACCCAATCTCACTTCTGGGTGAATGAGAACAAAAGCTAAACTACCTAAGCCTTCTATCAACGCATTCCTTGCGAACAACTTCAACTGCACTCCTTGCAGGAATCTCTGGCTCAGATAGAGAATAAATTGAAACTCATTCCTTCTTCCTCTCAGACTTCACACTCAAGCATGAAATCACATACACAGCATATAAAGAAAATGTATAACAGGAAGCAAACATTCATGAGCATATCAACATCAATAAACAGAGAATAGACACAAAAACCATGAATTTGAATCAAACTCTTCTATTAATTTAAATATCTATACATGGGTGTTCTTACATAGCTCTCTGCATGCTCTTTCTCTTCTTCCTCTGATAATGTTACAAATGCACAATGAGGGTCTCTATATCCCGTTTCCCTCTTGTGCTCTCAAACATTCTAATATGGAATTAAATTCTATCTACTTTACATTAACTCCTATAAATGCCTTCTACCTACTAAGGAAGAGAGATAATCTGCTCAAGGTCTGTTTACAACATACAAGTGCAGTTCATTAAATTGTTACATTAATGTTCGCGCAACAATTCCAAGGTGTTTTCAAAAATTCATGCTGGTGCTCGTCTAGCTGTCCGATTATCTTCCGCGTTGGCTCGCTTGATGTAGGCGATGCTCCTCCATCATACTCCCTCGCTTGAAAAATTCCATGGGCTCCTGTCCATGAGCTCCTGCATGGTCTGTCCATGCTTTTGTATCTCTACTTCGCTCTCCCAGCTGGCATCTTCAACTGGATGGTTCTTCCATTTGACCAGATACTCAAAGTATTGCTTCCGCCTGGTCTTTGTACCCACTCGTTTATCCAGTATCTGCTCCATCTGTGGCTTATCTGCAACTGGCATCTTCTTTTTCCACTGAACCTATGACTGTTCATCACTTCCAGTATTTATTCCCCCAGCTCTGTATGGGTATAAATCTAAGATATTGAATATCGGAGAAATTTTGTTCCCATCGGATAATTCAATCTCATAAGCATTTTCTCCAATTTTCTTCAAGACCCTACATGGTCTGATCTTCTTCATCTTTAATTTGTTATACATTCCTCTTGGGAACCTTTCCTCTCTCAGATGTGCCAAAATCAAGTCACCAACTTCAAACTGAAGTTGTCTCTTATGCTGATCTGCTCTGCGTTTATATTCTTGGCTTGATTTCAGCAGTCACTCCTTCACCCAGCTGTGAAGTTCCTTCATTGCTTCTGCGAATTCCTCTGCACTAGTGCTCCTAGTTGCAATCTGTTCGAAATCCCTCAGTTCAAAAATTCCTCTCAGTTGTATTCCATAAACAATATGAAATGGACTCTGTCCTGTACTTCTGTTCACCAAGTCATTATATGCAAACTCTGCCTGCGACAATATATTCTCCCAACTGTTGTGGTGCTCTGTCACCAAGCTTCTCAACAAATCTCCTAGACTTCTGTTTAACACTTCTATCTCTCCATCCGTCTGTGGATGATACGATGAACTAAACAACAAGTTAGTTCCAAGATTCTTCCATAAGGTTCTCCAGAAATGCCCTATGAACTTTATGTCTCTGTCCGAAACTATACTCCTTGGAAAACCATGAATTCGAATGGCCTCTTTGAAAAATAGGTTCGTGATGTGAGTCACGTCACTGGTCCTCTGGCATGGGATAAAGTGTGCCATTTTGGAAAATCTATCCACCACCACAAAGATCGAATCACAACCTCTTTGTGTTCTTGGCAACCCCAATACAAAATCCATGCTAATCGCATCCCATGACCTCTCTGGTATGGGCAATGGTTGATAGAAACCTTCATTCTGCTTCCTTCCCTTTGAATGCTGGCAAATTCTACACCTGTCTACAAATCTCTTGACCTCTGATCGCATCCCTGGCCAAAAGTATGACTCGCTCAGCTTTGCAAATGTCTTGTCATGACCGAAATGTCCGACCAATCCTCCATTGTGTTTCTCCTTCAACAGATTCTCCCTCATGGAGAATTTCGGAATACACAGTTGATTGCCCTTAAACAACAATCCTTCCTGGATCATGTACTCGACCCACTGGCTTCTTTCTCTAAGAACTGTATTCTCAGTTGTTTCTTACGCTTCTCCAAAATTTTGATCATCGGTGTACATGTTCCTGAGATCATCAAAACCTAACATCTTAACTCGAAACTCCTACAACAACAAACAATTCCTACTCAAAGCATCAACCACTTTGTTAATAGTACCAGAAATATGTTTAATCACAAAAGTGAAATTTTTCATATATTCAACCCACTTAACATGCCTCTGATTCAACTTATTCTATTGAGTCACAAACTGTAATGCATGGTTATCAGTATACAAAACAAATTCCTTTGGAATCAAATAGTGCCTCCACTTCTTCAGTGCCTGAATGATAGCATAGAATTCCTTATCATATGTGGAGTACTTCAATTTCACCTCATTCAGCTTCTCGCTAAACTACGCTATCGGCCTGTCTTCTTGACTTAAGACTACCCCGATTGCAAATCCTCTTGCATCGCATTTCACCTGAAATGTCTTTTGGAAATCTGGCAACACCAAAACTGGTTGTTCCATAATATTCCTCTTCAACAGATTGAAACTTCTTTCAGCCTCTGTTATCCAATGAAAAGACTTATGTCGCTTCTTCACTGTATCCATCATTGTTGCACTAATTCCATTGAAATTTCTAATGAACTTTCGGTAGAAACTAGCCAACCCATGAAAACTTCTCACCTCAAATATGTTCTGCGGTGATGGCCAATTTTTTATTACGTCCACCTTATCTGGATCCATCCTCAACTCATTTTCTGAAATAACAAAACCCAAGTAAATGAGCTCTGTCTTAATGAAAGAGGATTTCTTCATGTTTATCAACAACTTCTCCTGCTATAATCTCTGCATCACTGTATCCAAATGCTTCAGATGCTCTGCCATTGATTTACTGAAAAACAGTATGTCATCCAAATACACGATGACAAATTTCCCGATGAACTCCCTCAGGACTTCATTCATCAATCACATAAACGTACTTGGCGCATTTGTTAAGCCAAATGGCATAACAAGCCATTCATATAACCCTTCATTGGTTTTGAATGTTGTATTCCATTCATCACCCTCTCTCATGCGAATATGATGATATCCACTCTTCAAATCAATCTTTGAAAAATACTTTGCTCCACTCAAGCAATCCATCAGATCATCCATCCTCGACAACAAAAATCTGTACCTGATAGTTATCTTATTAATCTCCCTTGAGTCGGTACACATCCTCCAACCTCTGTCTTTCTTCGGACTAAGTACTATCGAAACAACACATGGACTCAAGCTCTCCCTGACCAAACCCTTGTCCAACAAATCCTGGACTTGTTTTTTAACTTCTTCATTCTCTTGCGGCGTCAGTCTGTACGCAGCTTTGTTTGGAAAACTGGCTCCTGGTATGAGATCAATATGATGGCTCACACTCCTAATCGGTGGCAACGAACAAGGTAGTTCGTCCACTATGATGTCAGCGAACTCTTCCAGCAGTTCCTGAACTTCTCCCGGTAAATCATCCACTCTTGTGCTAGTCAGAATAATCTTCGGTTTTCTGACCACAAATAATTGTGGATCCTCCTTCTTCTTCACCTCATTAAGGATTTCCTTCCCACTCATGAGAAGTACTGTGTTGCTTATTTTTGGCTTCACCTCCTTATCCTTTATCAGAAGCAACATGTGTGTCCTCCCATTCTTCTCCAGGGTATATGTGTTCATTGTCCCATCATGAATCACATTCCTGTCATATTGTCATGGTCTACCCAGCAATAGATGACAAACATCCATGGGAATAACATCACATAATATCTTATCATTATATCCGCCTATCTTGAATTCAACCAAGCATTGTTTAGTGATAGTTACCTGGTGTCCTTTCTATAGCCACGAAACTCTGTATGGGCTTGGATGATCAGTCGTCTCCAGCTCCAGCTTCTCTACCATCTCTGTAGATATGAGATTATCCGTGCTACCACTATCCACAATGACCTTGCATACCCTGTCCTTGGTCTTGCAAGCAGTCCTGAAAAGTCTGGTCCTTTGGACTGAACTTTTCACCTCCTTCTTGGGTGTCAAAAGGACTTTTCGCATCATCAACGATCTTCTGCCTTCAGCATATTCTGTCTCAACATCCCGCCTCTATGCCTCGGTATTGTGAGGTTCTCCAATGTCCTTCTTTTTCTCTGGACACTCATAAGACTTGTGCCCATTCTTTCCACATGTGAAGCATGTGATTACTCCACCTCTTCCTCTTCCTCTACCTCTAGTACAAGGAAAAGTGTTGTTGTCAGCATAATCTCCCCTCTGCTCAGTATGCTGTCCTCTTTGTTCAACATATGGCCCCCTCTATGAGGTTCCACCTCTCTCAACTTTACCCTGAGGTTTCTTCCATTCCTCCTTGGGATTATGATATTTCTCCTAGGCAACTGACTTTCCTTTGGGATAACTTCTGCCTCGGCCCCTCTGACTCTATTTTCGACTCAGCTTCTCTTCATCTTTCAGAGCCATCTGATAAGCATCTTCCACCATTCATATCCTTACCATGCTCATCTCATCCTGAATGTCATATCTCAGACCATTCATGTATCTGGAAACTTTTTCATCATCGCTCTCCCAATGACCTGCCCTGATGTTCAGTTTATAGAATTCCTTAGTGTATTCTTTTACTCTCATCAACTTCTATCTCATGTTCTGCATTCTCCTGAACAGAGTAATTTGATAGTCCCTGGGGATGAATTTTTCCTTCATCTTCGTGATCATTCTATCCCATCTCTTGATCTTTTTCTTGCCCTTGCAGCGTCTGTCGTCTTGTAGTTCATCCCACCACAATGCCGCATGTCCTTTTAATCTCATGACAACATGCTTGACTTTCTTTTCTTCTTCGACATCTTCATAGTTGAAGTATGTGTCTAGAGCTCTAATCCAGTCTAGAAAATTTTCTGCATCCAAGTTTCCCTCATAAACTGGAACGTCCATATTTTCTCTTGCACCCATCCTTGCAATAGCTCTGAGCAAATGCTCGTTTGATGCATCTTCAGCTACAACTTCTTCTTCACGTTCAGCCTCAACTTCACTCTCGGAATCACTCAGATCCCCTCTGCTGGCTGTGCGTCTTTGCGCTGTCTCCATGTCTTCGAGTCTTGCTTGGAGATCATGCATTTGTCTCTCCATGACTGGATCAGTCATATGCCTGCCTCTTCTTCTTTCCATATCCCTATCCTCTGTATTGGGTGACTATCTATCTCTTCTCGGCGGCATGGCGAATTCTCCTCTTCTCTGCTATAGAAAGCAAAGAACCTTTATTTTCTCTGATACCAAACTGACGCAGGCGCGCACCGCAGGGCACATCCGCTCACAGGATCTTCTCTCCCTTCTTGACCCGAAGAACTCAATGTTATTCTATTTCCCTATCGGGAAATCTACACCCACAGAACTCTCTCACGGGATCTCCCTTTTCCTATTGGGAAATCGGACTTCGCACTATCGCGAGGCCAATGGTCGAGTGTTGGATTCTCAAAACTACGAACCTTGACAATAGTCAACGCTGACCTTTTACTTTGCTATTGGGGTTCCTCCTATCGGGATTTTGACACTTGCGATGTCCAAAACAACTCGCTTTACTGACCCCCGAAACTTCGATGAGCTCGCGGCTTTGACTTTTCAACGGTCCCTTATCTTGTCGGGATTTTGGACTTCGCGGGATCGCGAATCCTAATGCCAATGTTTTGGGACTTTTATTTCCCCGAACTCTGATAACTCGTGCCACCTGTCCTCCACTAACTCGACTATGGCCCACGCTATCCTTTAACTGTCGGGATATCTCATATCACGATTTTGCGATTCCCGTTACAATGTTTTGGAGTTTCAATCCATGAAACCCCGATACACGATATACGTGTAGATCCAACGACCCTCGTGGCTCGGATCAACGGCTCTGCCCCTCCTGAGCTTTGAACCTCTAGAAAATATGATGTTGTATCTCCCTTGCACCTCTACAAGATCCAATGGCCCACGGATTATCGTGAATTCTCCTTGGAGAATACCGACCGTCCGTTTCTTCTTTGGTGATTCTTGAAAATGGCTAAGGGTTCCTCCGCAGAACTCGTCCACCTGTACGCAAACTTACAATGCTTGCTTAAAATATTAAAGGAACAATCCCTATGCACTGTCCTTCAACAACCTTGAAGGCCTTATTCCTCCTAAGCTTTCTCACGACTCTGAGTCTTAGAGAAGATTCTTGCGCGCACTCCTTGTGGCAACTCTCAGACACTTCCAAGTGCTGAATACCTTCAACTTTGCGCACTCCTGCAGCAACAGCCCTTCAATCCTTCGGTCAGATTCACAACTGAGACTTTCCTTAGCCTGCACATTCCTTGCACGAATCCTATAACCCAATCTCACTTCTGGGTGAATGATAACAAAATCTAAACTACCTAAGCCTTCTGCCAACGCACTCCTTGCGGACAACTTCGACTGCACTCCTTGCAAGAATCTCTGGCTCAAATAGAGAAACAATTGAAACTCATTCCTTCTTCCTCTTAGACTTCACACTCAAGCATGAAATCACATACACAACATATAAAGCAAATGTATAAAAGGAAGCAAACACTCATGAGCATATCAACATCAATACACAGAGAATCGACACAAAAACCATGAATTTGAATCAAACTCTTCTATTAATTCAAATATTTGTACATGGGTGTTCTTACACAGCTCTTTGCATGCTCTTTCTCTTCTTCCTCTGACAATGTTACAAATGCACAATGAGGGTGTCTATATCCCGTTTCCCTCTTGCGCTCTCAAACAATCTAATCTGGGATTAAATTCTATCTACTTTACATTAACTCCTATAAATTCCTTTTACCTACTAAGGACGAGAGCTAATCTGCTCAAGGTCCATTTACAACATACAAGTGCACTTCATTAAATTGTTACATTAATGTTCGCGCAACAATTCCAAGGTGTTTTCAAAAATTCATGGTGGCACTCATCTAGCTATCTGATTATCTTCCATGCTGGCTCGCTTGATGTAGGCGATGCTCCTGCATCAATCTTAGATAGAGGTGGGAGTAACATAACGTATTACTAGTCGTTTGTATTGCAGACATAGGGTAGTATTTTGTTTTTATGTAGGGTTTTGGTCATAAAAACCCCAAAGTTGCTTGTATTGTTAGGACTGTGGTAGTGTTATAGGTACTAATAGATAAGAGAGTAGTTATAAATTTTAGGATCTTAAATTAAACATTGAAGTGATAAGTAAATACTCATTATATCGTCGATTTGAAAACTTAAATTGAATTTTAAGGACAATCGATGACAGTAAGGACTCTAGCAAACCTTCAAACTCAAGCCTTCTAACAAAACACTTACTTGCTTGAGATCTTGAAACTTTTCAAGGATAAATGTACAAATTATTATTATTATTATTTTATAGTGATTTTTTAGGTACATTACACTTAGGATATAATAAAATTAAATAAGGCTTAGGAATTACGAATATATATTATTATATTCATTGGCTTAGCCCCTTGGCTTAAGCCCCTTTCCTTAATCCCTTAACTCCCTTTCCCTCTCGTGGATTTTTAGCCTCCCATACTCTTTTGTGCGACTTGGTTTACAACAGTGATGTATTTTATTAATGTATATGAGTGTGATTACAATGTACAATTCTAGGATCACCGACCTTTTAGCATATAGGATCTCCAACCTAATATCACACAGGAACTTCGACCCAAAACATATATACATAAGCACTCCATCCCAAAACGATATCGGCTCACCATCCTATAAAAAAATACATGTACATATACACATTTACAACCTAGGGGTATTACATTCCCCTCCCCCTTATTTATGCACTATCCTTAGTGCATCACATACAATTGTACAATTAAAATTATTCAAACAGTTGTGGGTACTCCTCCTGCATGGCGTCCTCATTCTCCCACGTAGCATATTTAGGAACTTAGTAGGTCTGTTGGACCTTTACTAGGTCGATGGTTCAATTCCTGAGCACTTTGATCTTCTATTTGAATATGCACACTAACTAGATATGGAAGTCACCAATGTGCTCCACCTGGATCAAAGTCCAATAAATTACGTGGTTAGGATCATGCACGTACATTTTAAGTAAATAAACATGAAACACAGTATGAATGCACATGGATGTAGGTAATGCATGCATGTATGCAATAATACCAATCCTCTCCAATATTTCAAATGGTCCAAAATATCTTTTTGCCATTTTTGGGAATCTTCCAACTCTTTTTATCCTTCACTTTCAAGAAGACATTCTTACCCACTCTAATTTCTTTATGTGTTATGTCCTTGTCTACATGATTTTTCTTCCTATCCTATGAAACCTTTATGTTTTTCTTTATTTTCACTATCTGTGTTTCCATTTCCTTGAGCAGCTCTGGCCCAATGATGTATTTATCCACTGGGTTGTATTAATTGATATGTGTGTTACACCTATTTCCATACAAGGCTTTAAATGGGCTCATATTCAAATATGCTTGATACCTATTATTGTAAGAAAATTCAACTAGATGAAGGTATTCTTCCCACCTAGAAGGCTTGTCCATTACATACATCCTCATCATATATTCAATCACCTTATTGATCCTCTCTATAAGACCATCTAACTTTGGGTGATATGTTGTACTAAAATTTTAAATTTGTACCAAATCCATTAAATAATCCTTTCCATAAATTTGGTGTGAATTTGGGATCTCTATCAGAGAAAATTGTCTTAGGCACGCCATGTATCCTAGAAATTTCCTTCATACAAATATCTACAATGTTGTTTGTCTTATGTGTTAGCTTCACCGGAATAAAATGGGTAGCCTTTGTTAATTTATCCACCACTACCATGATAGAATCATGTTGCTTCATCGTTCTAGGCATCTTGGTAATAAAACCAATAGTGACAACTTCTCGTTTCCACCCAAGAATGGGAAATGGCTATAGAAATTTAGTTGGATGTTTATTCTCAAACTTTACCTTTTGAAACTCTAAACATTTCTCTATATAATCAGACACATATTTATTCATGCCTAACCAAAAATATTGGCCTCTTACAACTGCAATTGTTTTATGATATCCTAGGTGCCCAACATAGGGTACATTGTGCATTTCTTTTGGAACTAAATATCTCAACTCTTGATAATTGGGAACATATACCTTACCCTTGTAAATTAGGAATCCATCCTCTTTCATCTCACAATCCTTAAATTTCTACTGCAATTTACCTGGTTGCAATGATTCATTTACTTGTGAATAGTGTTGATCTCAATTTACGACCTCTAAAATTATGATTTTTAGATTTGAATTATACTTACTTATGGTTGTAGGATGCATCTCTTGAAATATCCTACTAAGTGTATCAACCACTTTATTTTCCTTGCCTTTGATATGATTTATATCAAATTCATACTCACTTAGGAATTCTAGCCATCTAATTTGTATGGCATTCAATGTTAGTTGTTAAATCAAATATTTTAGACCACTATGGTTTGTCCTTAGTTCAAACTTTTTTCCCATGAGATAATGTCTCCACATATTTAATGCATGAAATATGGCTACCAACTCTAATTCATATGTCAAATATCTCCTCTCATTCTCTTTTGACTTCCTTGACTCATAACATACCACACACCCATTTTGTGTAAGGACTCCACCAAGACCTTCCTTGCATGCATTAGTGCACATAATTAAATTCTCCTCTTGATAAACAATATTTAATATTGGTGCACTTTCCAATAAATCATTCAAGTGTTGAAATCTTTCTTCACATTTAGAGGTCTATTTGAACTTCACACCCTTCTTTTGCAAAGAAGCAATTGGGTGTGCAATATTTGAAAAGCCATCAATACACCTCCTATAATAACCTACAAATCCCATGAAGGATCTAAGCTTTGAAATGTTCCTTGGTGCTAGCCACTCCTTGATTCCCTTAATCTTTTCTAGGTCCACTGTTATGACTTTGTCTGATATAATGTGGCCCAAATAGTGGATTTTCTTATAATAAAATGAGCACTTGCTCAACTTTGCATATAACTAATTTTTCCTTAATACTTATAGAACCATCCTTAAGTTATACTCATGTTCTTGTTTGGACTTAGAATGGATGATAATATCATCCAAGAAAACAATCACAAACTTTCCATATACTCTTTGAACACTCCAGTCATCAGACACATGAAGACAACTAGTGCATTTGACCACCCAAATGGCACCACTACAAACTCATAATGGCCATACATTGTTTCAAGTGTTGTCTTCCTGATATCTTCTTTTTTGATTCTCACTTGATGGTATCGCGACCTCATGTCAATTTTTTAAAATATATTTTCATCTTTCAACTGATAAAAAAGATCATCTATCATTGGAAAATGATACTTATTCTTTATGGTAACCACATTCAACCATATGAAATCAATGCACGACCTTAAGATTCCATCCTTGTTCTTCACAAAGAGCACTAGGGAACCCTAAGGTGACACACTTGAGCATATGTACCCCTTTCCCAAAATTTCTTCAAGCTACATATGCAATTCCTTTATTTCTAGTGTGCTCATTCTATATGGAGTCTTGGACATTAGGGTATATCCAACAACCAAATCAATGGAGAAATCAATGTCTCTCTTTTGTGGAAACCCCGGTATCTCCCCAAATACATCCTTATATTCTTTCAAGACATGCTATTCAATAATTGGCATTTTATCCTTCCCTGCCTCTTCCATATGGGATGCATAAACTTGACACACTTTCTTGAAACTCTTCTACAACTACATGGATGGAATTTCTACAATGGATATAAGCCTTGGAACCCCTTGAAATTCCTTCTACTATCCTTCCTCGTCAAGACAAGTGAATTCCTTGTTGTATAAATCTATAACATCATGATGCTTGTCCAACCAATCCATACCAATTAAGAAATAATATGAACCCAAAGGTATGATATTCAAATATGCCTTTGTGTTGACTCCATTCATGTCCACTGGGCAATACTTAATTAGCTCATTAATCCTTCTTTTGGATCTAGTAGTGAACTAGACAAACCAATATTTCCCATGATTTATTATTTTCAAATGAAATATCTCAACACGATAGGGTCTATGTAGCTATGAATAGCTCCAAAATCTATTAAAATAACTATGGGATGGTTATCGATCTTACCTTCCACCTCAATCATGTGAGACAGATGGTTTTGTTTTCTGTTGTCCAAGGGTGCATAAATGCTTGGCATGTTCCTACCCATGAAACTTCTTGGATGTTGTGAATAGTCCTCATCCTTTCTCCTTTGAGAGGACAATATTTATACATGTGATTTCCTTCACATCCCCAAAATTTTATGAGATGTTTTCGTTGCCTTTTCCCCAAAGACTCTGTCATCCTAGGATCATTTTGTGTTCATTTTCCTTGAGAAATATTTATGAAAAAATGGTGTCTTATACTCTTTCTTTCTTTTCTCCATATCGTCTTTCTTCTTATCATCCCAATCCTTTTGGAAAGATGGCCTTCCTTTATTCCATTCATATAATTTTTTATCCTTTCTTATGGATTCTTCAAAGGTCTTGAGGTCATCAAATTGAATTCTGTCACTATAGAAGGTGACACTCCACTCATAAATATTCATATTTTAACCTTCTCATCCTTGATGAAGCCAACATACCTCAAAAATTCTAGAAACTTCCTCTCATACTCATCCATTGTCATGGTTCCAATCTTGAGTTCAAAGAAATATTGCATCTTTTTATCATAATAATTTTTATCACTGAAATATCGTCCACAACATTGCACACAAATGGTTACAGAAACACAACAATTCCAACATCAATTAGTTCACCTAGAACACTGTAATGCATTGAAAAGGGAAAAAAAAAAACTATACAATTGGGTAAAATATTGACATGTGCAAATGCAATGTGTGTGGGCCAACAAATCCCTTAGAGTGCACAATGCATCAAGTGCATGCCTATGTACAAGAAAATCTGTGCACTTCTATGAAAGACACATTTATGTATCTTGTAGGCCCCTCAACCACTTATGGACCAACTCCCAACACGATTTTACCTTCATATCTGAGGGAAATCCGAATGGGGGGTTGGTCAAGGACTAGAGGGTGCCCTAACAGGCCCCTTGTTCACACCAAGAACCAATTACATTTTTCCTTGAAGAAATTATATAAATAAGAGCCATGGGTGCACTAAGAAACGAAGATCTTCATAGTATTGTTATGTTGCAAAAATTCTCTCTTGAGAATCCTCTTTTCTCTTTGGATCCTTCAAGCATCATTGCAATAGGCCATTCCACTCACCTCTTGAGGGAATAGGAATTTTTGTTCTTCACCATTTTCCATTTTCTTCCATTGTAAGAAGAGCTCTCCATTAGGGAACTCAAGAGCCCTCCCAAGGAGGAAGAGGGGACTCATAAGTCCTCATTTTTTCTCTACACTGTTTTGCCTACTAATCTATTGATCCATTGGTAGAATTATGTTGGTCATTGGTTGAAAGAGAAAAGATAAAAGGAAAGTCTTCAAGAAAAATTTCTACTCAAGGGAAGACAGTTCCTCATATGATGAAGATGATGAAAGCAACAATGACTCATAAAATGTACTATTCATGGCTAGAGAAAATCAGAAAGAAACTCCTAAGGAATTTGATCTCGAGGAAGAATTAATCATATTTTTAACTTAACTGAAGAAAGAAAAGAAGAAAAATAAATTATTCAAAGAAGAAAACATCTACTTGAAGAAAGAAAAAAGAAAGGAAGAAGTAATGCAGATCCAAACAATAAAGAAAGTAAAAGAATATGAGAATCTTAAAGAAGAGGTCATGCTATTGAGAATTGAAGTTAACAAGCTTAGAAAGAACATGAAAATGTCTCAAGTGTTCGAAGACATTCTCCGTTGTCAAAGGCCATGCAGTGACAAGTATGGAATATGATACAAGAAAAATCATCCTTAGAAAGGATCAAGCTCCATGACAAAATACACAGAACAAAAGAGTTATGCAAAATTTCTCATAGGAAGGATTGATAGTCAACAAGAGAGAGAAAGGAATGAATATAGAAGATATTCTACATTCATGCAGGAAGAAAGTTTAAACCATTATGTAGGAATTAAGAGTAGAGAAGATCATGATCATGGAAGGAAAGAATTCAGAAGAACTACAAAACAAAGAACATCACTCACATCTAGGTATCAAAGTCTCTTTTATGGTTATTTTGTTATTGTACTAACTTTGGACATAGAGTTACAGACTGCAGAGCACAAAGAAGAAATACTCAAACAAAACATGCTTATGTGGCCCCACGTAAGATTGAGTGCTACAAAATGCCACAACCTTGGACACATAGCTCAAAACTGTAGAAGTATTATAGAGCCTCCCATGAAAGAAAATAATAATATCATTTTTAGAAGGTTTGCAAAAGAAAAGAAAAACAAGAAAATCAGATGAATGAAAAACAGGTCCGAGAGATCGTATGCACAAGACTTATAGTAGTAGAAGATCAAGAAAATGATGAATCCACATGCAAAAAGGAGATGACAGAACTCAATAAAGTAATGAATCTACAAATGAAAAATAAGATGACTTCGCATTAGAGAAGATGTTGTTCTAAGTCATCTGACTTGGAGACTCCTATGTAACATGAATATTAGACAGGGGGAGTCTATGTAGTAGTTGAAACATATAAGAGAACCATCCTTCGAGAAACTTACAGAGTTCGAGTAAACATACTCAGAAGTACAATATGACAGATTGATTGGTTAGCAATTATATAGGGAGAAGTTTATGATTGTATTCAGGAAGAGATATCTTCAGCACATGTTATTCCAAACATACATAGTTTGGTTTATAGATTGAGAGGAATAGTGGACACATATGATATGCGATGATCGATAGTACATTTATATATCGATTAGAATTGTGGACAATTATGTAGCATAGTATTGGACATTATGGACATAGATGGATTCATAGATTGGTTCAGATAGTGGTTCATAGATTGACTCAGAGATTGGTTCAGAGAATGTTGGATGATTATTTGAATCATTAATCTTGAATGTTTCTTTATATATGTCAGTTTATTTACACAATAAATCACAAATAGACAATAACTCTAAAAAGGAAGCAGGTATAGGAACACCTACATTGAACTACACAACAACTTACAGAGAAGTCAAATCATCAGAGAGAGAGATCTAGAAAGGAGGATCAATAGCATACAGATAGGGAGACATACCCACAAAGGGAGTTATTCTTTTAACGAGGATTAGGTAGAGCAGATATAGTGTCACGAGGAGACATATCAAAAGGGGGAGGTAATCCTTTGTCAAAGAGAGAGAGAGATATAGATTAATAAGAGGCATGAAGATAGGGGGAGAAACCCCAAGGAGAGTTCAGTCAGGGGGAGTATCCCTAAAGGGAGATACCCTTTTCCATTGATGTCAATGGTAGAGAGATAGAAACATTGATGAAAATATATGATCACAAGGGGAGCATGAGCATGACCATTTTCCATGACTAAGTGTTTCCTTTAATGTTGGTGTTGCCATCAATGCCAAAGAGAGAGATTATTGAAAAGTTATCTTTGATTGATGGATAGTTGGCTTGGATAGTTGGTTATCATTGATTTCAACCCTTGGAGAGTGATCTTGGAGATTGATCAACCCTTAGAGATTGATGCCAACCCTTAGAGAAGTCTTGTAGCAAATTTCGGTAGCCCAATGTTGTGGTTAAGGGACACGAGTTTGATCAGGGGATAACGATATGAATATCAACGAATTTGTAGGAAATACTATCATATATGGATAGTACATGTCATGTCATTTTTGGTGATATGTGGTACATCATGTGGTTCCTTGCGGTTGAGGAGATATGGCTTTTTGAAGTCTGAGGACCAACAAGAATTATCTAGAAACCCCTAGAAGGCCAACAAGAAGTCAATTATTTTAGAAGATCCTAGAAATTCATTAAGAAGTCTACTAGTCAAAGTGGTTGCAATAAGAATTTAATTAAGGGTAAATTTGTTTCAAAAAAAAATAATTAAAAATAAATTAGTCCCAACAAAAAATTATGAGATGACTAATAAACGATAAAGTTGTTGCAAAAATAAAATAATTAAAAATAAATTAGTTGCAACAAGAAATGATGAGTTGACTAATTAAGGGTAAAGTTGTTGCCAAAAAAAAATAGTTCAAAATAAATTAGTTGAAACAAGAAATTTTTAGTTGACTAATTAAGGGTAAAGTTGTTGCAAAAAGAAAATAATTAAAATAAATTACTTGCAACAAGAAATTATGAGTTGACTAATTAAGGGTAAAGTTGTTGCAAAAGGAAATAATAAAAAATAAATTAGTTGCAATAAGAAATTATGATTTGACTAATTATGGATAAAGTAGTTGCAACAAGAAAGTGGGTTAGCTTTGGAAGATGAGAAAGGGGTAAAACAATTACAAGGAGGCTTCTAGAGAAAGGCACTTGAAAAGTATAAATAAGAGATTAAGAGACTCCTATTTGCACCATTTTAAGAACATGGAATATATATCTTCTAAAAGGTTTTTGGCAAGGATTTTCATTGACAAATCTAAGGTAGTGCAAATCATAGGTTGAGGAGAGTCTGCAGGCAAGTGTTACAATGTTTAGGTACAACATAATCATCTACAAAAGTAAAAGGTATGGTTATATGTTTGAGGATTTAATCTTGATGATTGCTTGAGGAATGGTCATGTAAGTTTGAGTATATACCCTTGAGGAACTATTGGTTGTAGAGTACTTGTTTTAGTAAATGATTTGAGGTAGATCTGTTGAAGTACATTGCTGGTACATGTCTAGTTTTCTTGGCACATCTTGTAGTACATTGTGAAAGGAATTTGTTAGTGATTTTGGCACATGACTGATACACACTTTAGGCTACATAACAATGAGGTTTTAGCACATGGTTTGATATGAGGGTTTATTGTATTTGGCTTATGGATAGTGTGATTATTATTGGAGGACATTTGTTGGTTATATTGACATATGTATTTGGTATTTGATTGAGGTACATATTAGGTATATGTTGGGACATATAGTTGATTAGTTGGCATGTGCATGAGGCATTTTGATGTGCATGATTGATGCACTTGTGATGGTACATGTTGTGTTAGTGCTTGATGTACATGATTGATATTAGATTTGATTGGTAGATGAGATTACAATGACAATTTTTCAGTACAAATTGTGATAGGTTGTTGGTACAGATTGGTACAGGTTGGTTTTATAGGTTTGATAGTGATAGGTTGTGACAGTGACAATGAAATGTTAATTGATTTAGTGACAGGTTATTTTATTTAATGACACCGGAAGGTTTTCTACATTTGGCATTTATATTTCAGGGTGATAGGACGAGTCAAGGAAAATGTGTTGTAGCCTCCTTCTAGTTGGAGAAGGATAATGAGGGAGTTGGAGCTTCCTTCAATTTAGATCCAAAGAATTAAGTGGTTGTATCCACTTTCCACTTGTAGCCGAAGAACATAGTAGGTTGTAGCCTCCTTCGGGTTGAATCTAGAGAATTGGGGAGTTGGTGCTTCCCTTAGGTTGGAGCTTGAAAAAACAGGGGGTTGGAGCTTCCTTCTAGTTGTAACTAGAGAATTGGAGGTTAGTGCTTCCTTGAATGTAATTCTTTTACGTATAAGAAAAACATTATGTGGCTTTCTCCCTCATTGAGTTTCCACGTAAATATTGGTGTACTATGTATTGTGTGGATGTGTCTATTTCTTTTTATTATGAAATGATGGATGTTAATGTTTATGATGCGATAATATATTGATGATGCACTGATGAACATTATTGAATAACTTAAAGGAATGTAAATTGTGGTTAAAAGTGGTATAAATTGTTCATTACCATTATTGAATAAGTTAAAGGAATGTAAATTGTGGTTAAAAGTGGTATAAATTGTTCATTATTGATTCACCCCCCCTCTCAGTAATCCAACAACAATTGTTTTTGTTTATGGATATAATATACTTGAGGCTAGTTAAGTTGCAAAGATAAGTGCATGTAAGTACAATGATTGCATGAGAACAATGATCGAGACTCACTTTGTCTTAAGTCAAATGTCATGAGAATCATGAAATATTATTATATAAACCATTGTAGAGTCACCTTGAGGAAGTAGTTCAACTCAATGTGGATGAGCAAGTCTAGGTGTCTGTTAGTTTTTCTCCAACTTAGCAAAAATAAAATCACTTTATTAACTAGATGCATAATTAGGTTCCTAACCAATTAACATAATCATAAAAAAAGAAACCAATCATAGTGAATAATAGATTTAATAATAGATTTCGGGTAAACAACCATGGAAAAAATCCCAAAGAGAAAACCAAATCTCACTTTGATTATAAATTTGGGCTCCCATCCTAGGATAATGGCCCATTAGAGGAATACAATGCAGCAATAGCCTGGCCCACCTGGATGCTATCTCCCTTGCTACCCCTTAACACCTTTCCTCAACCCTGCCCACTTACACTTCGATGAACTCTCTTCACCCACTCAATGAGATCTCCTCATTTTGTGTGTGACACAAGAACATGAGAAAAGAGTGTTCACAATCATATGAGAAAATAATTCGTATTTTCTCCTATGTGCTCTCTATGTGTCTCATTCTCTCACTTAGGATGCCTTTTATTACATTGAGCTAACCCTAAGTCCAAAACCCTAGATCTCCTCTAAAGTGATCAATGACTCAGATCTAATCTCACATTAAATTTAGATCTAAGTTCTATGACTTAATAAACTCACTTAAGTTAATAATGACAAAAATTAGTCATTTAACTTAATTAATCTCACATTAATTAAAAATTGCATTCACTTAATAATCACTTTATCAAGTGGATTTCCTAATGTTCTGAGAGGCATTACAGATGAGGTCTATATGTTAAACACCAAGCCAATGTGGAAGTACATGTCTTATGTTAAATACATCAACACTCCCTCTTAGCAAGGAAGGTACTTCTACCACCTTAAGGTGACTCTATCTTCATTATCAGATATGTCACCTAATTGACTACTCTCTTTGACAAAAAAGTTATTCCAACCATCTCGTTTGGACCTGTTTGTGAATACTTCCCTTTGATCATTCTCTTATAAGCCTCCTACTCCTAAGCATCTTGCATGGCCATCTAGTACCATGACTTCTTCTAGACAGACTTGGAAGATTTCTCCTTCCCTCCTGAACCAAAGTTGAATCCATCTTAGTTGCTAAACCTTCAAAGCTATCTAATCATTGTCCTCTATCACTTTGTTGGTTTCCAATGCTCACAAGCCACTCAACATAATTTTTCAGCTACTTGACATCCCTACCCAGGACCACTTCCCATTGCACAAATTCGTTTCCTACTCCCCGAAACCCTACCTGAGGTTGCTCAGTTATCTCACCTTACTTCCCTACAGTTCTATATACTACCTAGGGGTTATGTCTGCTACCAAGGGAACCTACCCACTGCCTAGGGCTCCCAGGGTTTCCAAACCCGTGTGGCCACTGTTGTGGACTTGGTTGTCCTCAAAGGAAACTTGTGTTATGTTGGCGATTATCCAGCCCTCCCAATGGTTGTTGCTCCTCTTCTCGTGACATGCCCCTGCTCACTCTACTCAACAACACATGTAGCCCTCACTTCTCCTAAGTCCTCCAATCCCTTTCTACACCAACACCTATGGTTCTTCAACAACCCCACACATATTAATGGTTGTAGCTGACAGTGCCCATTGCTATCCTTGATCATTTACAACCTTGTGCAGATTCCTCTAAATTCACCCACAAATTACCTCTGTCAGCTACTTTCTCATGTGCAGACACTCTCCCATGCACCCACGTCTGCCTCTGTTGTCACGCACCGAACACTTCACATATGCTGACAATTATCTCTTAGATAGCTCCATGATTGGTCTATATTCCACATCTACTCAACATACTTCAGTTCATGCCTCAACTCCACAGCTTGTTGATGGCTCTTTTTTCGATGGTTCATCCCATGATCTACGTCACATATGCACAACTGTAAAATACATGGTTATCTCATCCAATCCAAAAATTAGCCCAATCTATCTCAGATCTGTGGCCTTTATGGCATCCGTATGATGTACAACTACTTCCTTTTAATTTCTCTCTTTTTTCTAATTTATTTTATTAACCCTGCAACTTCAATCTATATAAAAAAAATTCCCACATACGTGCAAATGCATTGCAAATTTCGTCATGTGTAATCTAGTTTCACCTTTCAGAGTCTCGGTAATGACACCATGTTAGTTTTTCTCCAGCCCAACTATTGACACTTAGTTTAAATAAAATCACTTTATTAACTAGATGCAGAACTAGGTTCCTAACCAATTACAATGAAAACATACAAACAAAAAACAATCGCATTGCACAATAGATTTCTAGTAAACACCCCTGGAAAAAAACCTTGAAGGGAAACCAGATCTCAGTTTGATTATAAATTTTGGGCTCCCATCCTGGGATAATGGTCCATCAGAGGAATACAATGCATCAATATCCTATCCCACCTAGTTGTTATCTCCCTTGTTTCCCCTAAACTCTCCTCATTTTGTGTGAAAGAAGCACATGAGCAAAGAATCCCTCTTTTCTCCTATGTGGTCTTTGTGAATCTCATCCTCTAGATCTCCTCTAAAGTGAATTTCCTAAGGTTTTAAGGGGCATTACGGACAAGTTCCACATTCTAGAGGCCCAACCAATGTGGAAGTACCTGTATGATTCTAAATACATCAATATTAACCTTACAAACCTTGTGAATGAATTTGGGATAATGTTATTCTTCCAATTCAATTAGGGTTTGCGTCCCAAAGGCACTAGAATGAGATTTAATAATTAACCTTCATATGTCATGTGAAAATTTACCCTAACCCTAGCTTTTGCCTAGATACATGGTTACATGTATTCAATATAATGTAATTTTCTTTTCTTTTCAGATGAAATAAAAATTACATTTTTTTTTTAGGAAAAAAAAATATTAATTATACTTAGACTATTGTAATGTACCTCAAAAGAGTCATACTTTTTTTTTCTATGTGGCATTAAATATCCATTCCTATTATGATTTCCATTTCGGTTAAATAGCCAAGGGTTTTAATAATTCCCCCTTTAGTTTCCATCTACTTATCTAAACATATGAGAATCTATTCCATAGGTTAATCTTAGGACTTACAGTCCTAGTCTCTCTTTACACAAGATATTCCCTAAGGTATGTGCACAATAATATTGAATATAGCCTTTTGAAAAAAACAAACACTTTCTTACCATATATATATATATGGCCACGAGTAAGATTCTATAACCACAGTTGAAGGGAAGTGGCTTAGCGGTAATGCGTTTAGCATTAAGTTTCATGCTTTCGATCATCGATGGGCTCCCTTAACGAATTATCTAAGGTTAATAATATTCTTGTTCCCTTGCCCCGCAGGAAATTGAGTAACGAGAACTTGTGTTGTTTCGAATTAACCAAACAAATCTCGAAAGAGACTTCTCTCAAACTAAAAGTTAACTATAATAAAGCAGTTGTCGTGTACGTGTAATAACTTGTCAAATCTCAGAATAATTCATTTACTTCTCGAATTAACTTGATGTGAGAGAGTAGATTACTGTCAGAAAGGAGCCAATGCCCCGCATCTATTGTTTTAATGGAGAACCTGTGTATGCGATTTATGATGCTCTTACCTGGCCTTTCATCCATTCCAGTCACACCAACTCGGCCTTGTCACATGGTTAGACCATCCTTCATACCTTCAATATTTAGCTAAGTAGGTAAGGTTCCTATTAGGGTTTTTATGTATTATGGTTTTCATTGTGGAATTCTACGAACGAATTTGTGTATTACTTCTTTAGCAGAGTGGACTGTCGACAATGGAAGTTCAATTAGCCAACAAACAAACAGCGTGACTCTACTTCCCCTGTTAAGTCTTTAACATATTACCTTAGACAAAAAGGAGGTGGCTCTTCGGGAAAACCGTTTCGTTTTTTAACTTCTGTTATACATTTTCTTTACGCTCATAACTTTCCTTATTTATATTCCTCTGTAAATATTTATGGTTGTCTATGTACCCGTAAAGGGGTATTGTTTGGTCTTTCCTTCCTTGACCCTTCTAAGATAACGACATTCCTGAGAATGCATCTGTATCGCTTGTCTGTGTTGTAAATCCTAGGGTTTCGTAACCTTCTGCTAACGTTATTCTTACAGTCCCTAAGTCGAGACCTTAAGTTAAACTTTGTGAGACTGTGTGAGAATTCTCTTTCGAAATGGCAAGGTACCACTGTGTAATATTGTATTTTTCTTTCCTTTGTTTGTACATGGGTGAACCCCTACTTCTATAGTTTATCAAATTTCAGTCGGTTCCCTCACATGTATTATTTTCTTATTGTCTAAAGTATTTTTGGCTAGTGTCAAATAAAATATGACCTCTGCAATTTTGAACAGTCCAATAATGCTATCCTATGGTACATCAGATCCTATGCTTATAGTAGTTATTTCCTTTATCATGGTCTATCTGTTTGGATTCGATAGAAGGGATATCTCTTTATTACTTGTTAATTTATATCTACTCTATGTAAATTGGTTCTGGAAGGGTTAGGATCAACCAATTAGGTATAGCCTCGATTCTGTATGAAAGGCTTATACTGTGTTTTGCACAGCATGACTTGTACCATTTATGTATTAAAATAAACCTAATACTGTCGATTATTGCATTTCATTAAGACCGTTGGCTACTGTGTAAAGATTTCCCTCTTTTTTGTTTTATTCGTTTCAAGAATTGGTATATATCACTAATGATGGGCCATGTTGATGAGAGGGTACCCATCAGGGAGTTATTTCACCATCTTCCCTCAGCCCGAGAATCTGTCCAGTCAGAAAGCGACAAGGGAAAGAAAAACTATGAGCCTGTGAGTCAGAAGTTCAGTGCTATTCTGGACTACTCAATTATTAACAACTATCATTATGTCGGTGTTCCCTTTAAGTTTATTTCATATAATTAATGATATTTTTAAATGATAAACCTTTCCAGGGATTTCATCTGTGTAAAGATTTAAGATGTTTTGTCCTCGTTTTCAGTGCAAAAGTTATTCGAGTTCCCTTTGTAAACCCTTTAGGAGTCCAAGCAGTGAAGGACACAGTTGCAATTTAGATTTATAGATGTTCGGTATAGTTACGTTCGATTTCTTATAGTGGTTGGAAAGAGGGAAATTCCCAATTGTACTCTTAATTTTCTTGTCTGACTGTTATATGTAATGACTCCTTCGAAGATTAATCTACAGGATTTCCCCCTGTCTATTTGAAATAATGTAATGATTGTTGGATTATTCAAATCTTATCACCATTATGGTCTCCTCCTAAACTTGCAATTTATTTATCATGGCTGTCATTGTTAAATTGTATACTCAGTTTCCAAATTACAGTTATGCATTTGTATGGAAAAGAGCTTATATGATTATGAAGATCCATACCTTGTAAATCAAACCTGTTGTACATACTTTTCATATTATATATATAATGCCATAAAAAAAATATTCCATATTGTTTTTATTTACTTCGATATTTCGTGAATACTATGATTCTGTAGCTTTCTCATTGTAAGATTCAGTGTGTATTTCCTTCCTTACTTTCGACTTTTGAATTTGCATGAATAAGATTGAAAATCTAGTTTACTTAATATGTTTCCGTATATTCATTCACCTACTGGTCTGTAAGTATATGACCATAGGTACATGGTTACATTGTCCTATTTCATTTATGTTGTAAAGATAGATAAATCTTGAGCTATAAAAACAATTTATTGAGGGGTTTCAAATTCTTTGTTCAATACTTCATTTATACAATTGTAGTTAGAGGCCGGTTGGAATAATTTAATTACTTATATAATATAGAAACAGATCTTTGTATATATAGGTTTTCTGTCGTAGATAATCAATCTTAGTTCCTTTTGTATCATCTACGCAGATTGCCAATTGTAAATAGACCTATATATATATATCATGGAATCAATATTGTTTCGCATTAGTTCTCATTCAATGCTATGAGAGAATGGAAGTCTCGACTAAGTAATATGATTCTGAAGTTTAATTATAGAATATACATACTCCTGTATATAGACTTGATTTCCAGTCCATTTATACAGACTTGATTTCCAGTCCATTTATACATGGAATCAATATTGTTTCGTATTAGTTCTCATTCAATGCTATGCGAGAATGTAAGTCTCGACTAAGTAATATGATTCTAAAGTTTAATTATGGAATATACATACACCTGTATATATACTTGATTTCCGGTCCATTTATAGATAGATAGCTCTACCTAAGGAGTTTTAGTACACTGTGAAGTACCTTATAGTTTATTACCATGTAATAATAATTTATCTTACAGAATGAACATTTCCATAATTTAGTCATTCATACCCTTTCAGTGAATAAAAGGAATTATAACATTCGTTTAGAATTTAAATCAACAGAAAAGAGTCACTCAACTAAATTCTTTTGAGGCATTCAGTCATCTAATTTAATCTTCACACAATCGAACAGATTGCATCCATGGAAATATTTCAATTCAGCATTAACAGATGCATTACATCAGTTATATAACCATTCAAGTAGGGAAGGAATATGTTTAAAATATCTGAATGAGTTCGCAGGAAGAAAAAGGGAACAACCATGTTCCTCCCAACCGTAGAACATGGTAGCCAAAACATTTGTCCTGTTCACCCCCTAGCCTGAACATGAATCCACGAGGGCTAAATCATAACTCCTCCTCAGAAAAAGTCATTCAACTTCAGAAATCTTCTTCTCGCCTCACACTCAACAATTAGAGTTCATAACAGGAAGCGATCTGTAATATTTCCCAGCATACTAGGTAGTGTCCTACCTCCTCACATATGTTATATATCCAAAAATTATTTTTTCCTAGGTCTTTTCCCTCCCTTGGGAATTTTCACAGCTTTCCAAATCCTTGATTTTCAGGGGCTTTCAATGGCCAAATTCTTGATTTTCCATTTGTAACAATCATCCCTGAGGTAGTTCCAACATGTTTCCCACTCATGGAGTCATGGTCATCTGATTTTAACATGGTTGTTCCATTTGTCCTCCTACAATAATTATAAAATATTTTGTTTCACACAAGTGTCATAGTTAAGTAGCTAGTTGGGTCAGATCAAATCTCTTCCCAATAGTCATAATCATTAATTACAATTAACCAAATTCGAAAGTCAAAATTTCCATAAATGGAAAAAGTTTTCCAAATTCGAATTTACCAAAAACAAAATAATTTTCCTAAGAAATTTCACATTAAAAAGAAATAGTTTATTTTTGAGGATGTCACATCCTTTCCCCCTTCAATAAAACACTATCCTCAATGTTTGTTCCTTTCCTAGAACAATATTGGATTAGATTTCTGCAAATATCCCTCCAACTCCCAAGTGGCCTCCTCAGGGATAAAGTGCTTCCATTGCACCTTTACCTGAGCGATGACTCTGTTCTGAAGTGTTATTTATCTCCAGTCCAGAATACATAGGATTTATGCTTTGAAATCTACTTCTGGTTCCATTTGCACCAAGTTCCAATCGATCATATGAGTAGGGTCATGAACACAATTTTGTAACAAAGAAACATGAAATACATTATGAATTTTTAGATTGGCTGGAAGTGCAAGTTGGTATGTTATCGGTCCAATTCAAGCTAGTATCTCGAAGGTCCCACAAAAATTGGGTGCCAAATTGACACAGTTCCCTAGTTGTAGTGAACTCTTCTGAGCTTTGACTTTTAAGTAAACATGATCTCCCACTTGAAACTCCAAGTGTCTTCTTTTCTGGTCCACATAACTTTTCTGTCTGTCCTCTGCCTCCTTTAAGTTTTGTTGTACCTTTCTTACCGTACTCTCCATTTATTGGAGCATCTCTAGTCTAACCATGAGTTGATCAACTGGGTTATCCTAGCTAATTGGAGTCATACACTTTCTGCCCTACAGTACCTCGAAGGGGCTCAATTTAGCCGAAATTTTGTACCCATTGTTATATGAAAATTCTACTAAGTGTAGGTAGTCTTACCACTTGCTTAGTTTTGTTCTTACATACATGCGAAGCATATATTCTACGATTTGGTTTGTTCATTCAGTCTGTCCATCCATTTGTGGATGATAACTCATGCTAAAATTCAAATTAGTGTTTAGCCCTGCAAATAATTCTTTCCAAAAAATAGATGTAAATTTTACGTCTCTATCTGAAATCACCATTTTGGGAATACCATGCAGCCTAAAAATTTCTTTCATGAATATTTCAGAGATGTTAATAGCTTTAAAAGTAGACTTTAAAGGAATAAAGTGTGTAGACTTACTAAGTTTGTCGATTACCACCGTAATAGAATCATTATGTTTATGAGTTTTGGGAAAACCTATAATAAAATACAGTTATATAGTCTCCCATTTCCATTCCGACACTAGTAAGGGCTGTAATAGGCCGACTGGATGTTGGTGTTTGGCCTTTACCTACTGACAATATCGACACTTAGCTAAGTATTATACTGTTTCACCCTTCATATTAGGCCAATAAAATAGTTTTCTAAGTGTTGTTATGATTTTCTGGTATCCCAGATGACCAAAATATGGTTTCTTATGTACTTCATCCAAAACTGTTAACTTTAACTCTTCCAAATCTGGTATGTATATCCTATTTTTATTGTAGTAGACCATATTTTATGAATACTCAATTATGTTTTTTCTGAATTCCCTATTGTGTTTTGTACTTCTACCATTGCCTTAGTGTAATTTTCATCGTTATTACCTGCAATCTTTATCCTCTGTTCAAGATCGTTTTCTACTCTGCTAATGTTGATTTCAAACATCCCATGAATTCTTCTGCTCAAAGCATCAACTACTTGATTTTCCTTGCCCTTGATATGTCTTACCTCAAAGTCAAATTCTCTCAAGAAGACTAGCCATCTTGCTTTCCTTGCATTAAGGTTGGGCTGACTAAACAAATACTTCACACCGCTATTATCTATCAATAAAAGAAACTTTCTGCCCATTATGTAGTGTCACCACATTTTTAAGGCATGTATTACTGCTGCCAATTCTAAGTCACGAGTGACTTAGTTTCACTCATGTTCCTTTAATTTTCGGGACTAATAACAAATAATGTGTCCTTCATGAGTTAGGACACCACCTAGTCCTTTACTTGCATCAACACAGATGGTAAAGTCTTTATCTGGGTCTTCTACCTTTAAAATAGGTGTGGTTGTTAACAATTCCTTTAACTTATTAAAACTGTCTTGACACTTCTGTAACTAGTTAAAATTGGTCCCTTTCTTTTGTAATGATGTATTAGGGTAAGTAATTTCAGAAAACCCCTCTATAAATCTGCGATAATATCCGACGATTCCCATGAATGACCGGATATCCTCTACATCCTTTGGTACTGGCCATTCCATGATATATCTTACTTTCTCCGGATCGACTGCAATGACTTCTCCAGATATTACATGTCCAAGATACTGTATTTTCTTCTGATAAAAATCACACTTATTGAATTTAGCACACAGTTGGTGTTTCCTTAATGTTTGCAGAACTATCCTTAGGTTCTCTTCGTGTTCTTCTTCTATTTTAAAATATACCCTAATATCGTCAATAAATACCAGTACGAATTTGTCCAAGTACTAACTAAAAATATTGTTCATTAAACACATGAACATGGTTGGTGCGTTAGTGAGTCCAAAAGGTATAACTACAAATTCGTAATGTCCATATCTTGTTCGAAAATTTGTTTTTCTTATGTCTTCATCTTTTATCCTAACTTGATGATAACCAGATCGTAAATCCAACTTCGAAAAGACCTTTTCCCCAACTACTTGATCAAACAGATCTTTTATCCTAGGTAAGGGGTATTTGTTCTTAATATTCATTTTGTTCAATTGTCTATAATCAATACATAGTCTTAGAGTACCGTCTTTCTTTTTCACAAAGAGGATTGGTGCTCCCTGTGGTGAAACACTCGGTCTGATATACTCTTTATCCAATAATTCCTATAGTTGGATTTTTAGTTCTGTCAATTCCGACAAACTTATTCGGTAAGGTTCTCTATATATAGGGGCTGAACTAGGTAGTAGGTCAATAGAAAAGTCTATCTCCCTTCTAGGGGTTTATTCATGTATTTCATCAACAAAAACGTCTTTGAAATCACATAGAACAACAGAGTCTTCCAAGTTGGGTTTATCTTCTTTTTCTAACAGGTTTGTTACTTGGATGGCGTAAACTTGACAACCCTTTCTCATGCATTTCTTGAATTACATTATTGAGACTTGTCTAATTGATACTAGTTTTTGTATACCTTGGGCTATTCTAGTGGTGTCATTTTCGTCTTGATACTTAAGTGTATTTGCATAACAATCTAGCATTGTTGTATGCCTTTCTAACCAATCCATTCTAATAATTACATCATAAGATCCTAGTGGTAGAATATTCAGATTTGTCTTTATGTTCTAAACACCTAAACTGAACTCATAATCAGAAACAAAGTCAACCACTTTCCTTTTTGTTCATGTTGCTAGTTGTACCAGCCATGATTTTGTGTGTCTCTTTTTCTTAAGTTTATTTGACTCTACTACACCAGGAGTGATATAACTTAACGTATCTCCAGGATCAATTAAAGCACAAATTTGAGTGTTGTTGATTTTACCTTCAATTTCCACCACAGATGACTGGTAGTCAGCTTGCTGGCCATCCATGACTTCATTTATCCGATGCAAGCTTCTTCCCACATCACCCATCGTCGAGGCTTCCTGCAAATTATGAACAATAGTTTTGTTTGTTGAATTTAAAAGTGGACAGTTCCTCCTTAGATGAGGTTCCCCACATTCCCAACACTTTAATGATCTACGGGGACTATCCCCAAACTTCTTTGTTCTCATATTTACTAGTTTACCGCTGCCTTGCGCGTTTGGATTGTTGGAGTGAAAATCTTTTCTGGGAAATATTTTTTCTATGTTCTGATAAGGAGTTGGCCGGTATCCTTTCTTCCACTGGTTCATTCGGTCTTGTTTCTTATCCTTCCAATATTTGGGAAATTCTGCCTGATATTTGTATTAGTCGTAACACATTCGATCTTTCCTGAATACTTCACTCAAGGACTCGGGGTTATCAAACTCAATTATGTCCTTGTAAGACTATGGTAAACAACTTAGGAACCACTAGATTTTTACTTTGTCTTCCTAGATATAAGGTACGAACCTTAGTAATTCTAGGAATTTGTTTCCTCCATTGTCATTTGACCAAGTCGTATCTCATAAAATTCTTTAGTTTTCCTTTCATAGTATCTTTCAGATAGGTACTATTTTTTGAAATATTTCTTAAAGTCAAACCATTCCATCTGTTTCTCCTTTAGACCCTTGGCCAATTTCAGGTCTTTCCACCAAATGTTGGCTTTCCCTTTCAAATTATAGATGGCCATTCTAGCTTTCATATTGTTGGAATAGTTGTATATATGGAAATACTTCTTGATGTCTAGTAACCATGCTTCAGCTTTCTCCCATGTTCTGGATTCCGCATCAAAGGTAGTTGGTTTGATTTTCTTAAATTCTCCTTCAAGGTGATCTACCTATTTTATTTTTCTATTTGTCTTTGTTTTNCTCAGAGGATCTATCCCCTCTTTCCGCCTCAAGACCAGAATTCTTGGAGGCCCTTTTAGTGAACTCTGCTTCCTGGTTATCGTCCTTTGGGGATTTCTTTGTCACTATACTTCGCAACAAGACTTCATTTATTTCCTTATGTTCTTGCTGCAGCTTCTTCAGTTTCTCATTTTCTACTTTAAAAACCTGTAGCTCAACAACGAGATTCCTCATTGTTTCTAGAACTTTAGTAGGTGAGCTTCCATCACTATTTTGTCTTGGGTCTTCAGGAGGTCTTTGTTCAAGATTACCATTGTTAAACATTATTTTCATCATCCCTATGATCGTTAATGATGTAAACCTATCTATTGTCTTCAGAGGTCAATAGCCTGAATTCCTGAAGAAAGATGGGAGAAGAACTTTACCTGAGAGAAGAAATTGGATTTTCCTTTGTAAAAACCCTATTAAGGAGGTTTTCCGTAAGTTTCTCTATACATAGGGTGCGAAAATGCCTAATTTCCACAGGTTGCACTATAGCTAGGTCACAGAGTTTCCACAGGTTGCATTACAGCTAGGGTGCGACGTCCTTCGTACTTGGGAAAAATAAGCATTTTCTCGATGCTTCTAGAAGGAGAATCTTCTATGTTTAGGTGGCCTCCGAATGGTTTGGATCTTACTTGCTTTCATGATTTAGTGCGATCATCCTAACCTCCTCACCTTATCCTCTTCATCTTATAAAAAGAGAGGAGCTCTCATGGATAAATTCCTTAAGACTTTGAGATTAGAAATTTGGCTTGAGATTGTTAGCTTGGTTTGTTGGCTTTGAGCTTTGCTTTGTCACAATAGATTGTGAGTAGCTATCATATCCATGGTCTCAAAATCCTTGGAGCAAGAAGTGTGTGGGAAACAACGAACTATTGGAAGGAACCTGACAACATCAAGGCATCTAGTTGTATCTTTCTTCCACATTATTTAATACAGTGACATGCTTCTTTCCCATAGAATTATCTCATTTTATTGCATGAATCGTTGATCACATGCATAGGTTGTCATTGAATATACTTTACTACTTTCACTTTGGTTGGTTTGTGTCTCACTGCAGGATCAGTATCATAAGAGCACTAGAGCGAAGCAGGGACAACAAAGGCATAAGGAAGTGATATTCAAAGGTATGTCACTCATCCTTTCTTTGATGATAGATTCAATGATTAGAACTTAAGGAAAGTGCCATGTCCTATCTTGTTTTGTTCTAGATCTAGGTGGATCTAGGGATATTTGTTTATGTCCTCATTTACCGATTTATCCTACAACAAAATTCATGACTCCACTAGGGAACATAACGTTTTCCTAGTTTTCCTTGTTTTCTTGCTTTGATTTCTTGGATTCTATTTTCTGAGTCACTGGGAGATCCAGATTGACTCTCTAACTATTAAACTTCAGTGGAAAAACTTCTTAATTTTTAATTTTTTCCATTTTTATTTGATTTTCGCACCCTGCTTTGAGGGAAAGTGCGACGACTTAGGATTTTCGCACCCTACTTGTTTAGACCAGTGCGGAAAATATGCACCCCACCCATAGTTGGCCTGCGACGATCAATGATTTCCGCACTGTGCTAGTCTTATAGCCTGCGACAATTGTAAAAAAAAATAAATTTGGTGGTTTTTCCTAACCCAAACCTTGGATTTCATTTTGGGGTGAATTTTTGGGTTTGATTACGATTTGTTTATAGTCTACTTGATAGTTTTTGAGCTGCTTTTAGCCATCTTTGATTTGTTTTCTTTTGAAAGATTTGATCTCTTCCTTTGAGTGTCTTTCACTTACAAAGCCTTGTTTTTCTTTAGAATTGTTTAGTGAAAAGAACATTTCTATTTTTCTGAATAACTCATGGTAAAAGAGAAACTTTGTTTGGGTTGTTTTTGTTTTGAAGTGATCTAATATTTCTTTTAGCTATCTTTGAAACAAAATTCTTATTTCTTTCTTTGCATTAGATTGGGGGAATAATTTCATTTGAAGTAGTAAAATTGCATGATTTTTGGTCTTAAATTCTTAAAACGTTTCCCCCTCATGGCCAGGG
>SNQJ01S0023013.1:167799-197332 GCA_010110895.2 Picea sitchensis | reverse complement strand
TGGAAGTCTCAACTCAGTAATATGATTCTGAAGTTTTATTACAGAGTATACATACACCTATATATAGACTTGATTTCCGGTCCATTTATACATGGAATCAATATCATTTCGTATTAGTTCTCATTCAATGCGATGCAAGAATGGAAGTCTCGACTAAGTAATATGATTTTGAAGTTTAATTACAGAATATACATACACCTGCATATAGACTTGATTTCCGGTCAATTTATACATAGATAGCTTTGGCTAAGAATTTTTAGTACACTGGGAAAGTTCCCTACAGTTTATCACTGTGTAATGATAATTTATCTTACAAAATGAAAATTTCTAGAATTTAGTCATTCATACCCTTTCAGCGAATAAAAGGAACAATGATGCAGGAGCATCACCAACACATCAAGCGAGCCAGTGCGGAAGCGGAGGACAACTGGAAAAACCAGCACACATTTTGAACTGCTTTGGAACTGTTGCACAAATCTTTAATGAAGTCATTTATGAAGGAGGCACACTTGTATATTGTAATGGACCTTGAGTGGATGGCTCTCATCCTTAGGTATATAGTCGGAATTTAATATAGTTAATGCTGGTAGATAGGGAATTTAATTTTAGATTTGATAGCTTTAGAGTCCAAGAGGGAAAATGGATATAGACACCCTCATTGTATCATTGTAACATAACCCCTAAGCATAGGAGAGAAGCAAAAAATGAGCATGCAGAGAATTGTATGAAGAACACCCATGTACTGATATTTGAATTAATAGAAGAAATCTTTGATTCAAATTCATGGTTTTGTGTTGTTTCTATGAATATTGATGGTTATGCTCATGAATATTTGCTTCCTGTCATACATTTTCTTTTATATGCTATGTATGTGATTTCATGTATGAATTGAAGTCTGAGAGGGAGATGGAATGAGTTTCAATTGTTTCTCTAATTGAGCCAAATAATTCTTGCAAGGAGTGCAGTTGAATTGTCCGCAAGGAGTGCATTGACAGAAGGGTTCAGGTAGAGATAGATTTTGTTCTCATTCATCCAGAAGGTGTAGTTAGGAATAGGATCCGTGCAAGGATTGTGTAGGCTGGTTAAAGGTCTCAGGGTTGCGAACCTGAGGAAAGTGTTAGAAGACTGTTGCTGCAGGAGTGCGTAGGGTCGAGGGACTTCAACACTCAATTGAGGTTGAAGAGTTGTCACAAGGAGTGCGAGAAAAGATTTCTCTTTTCTAAGAGACTGAGAAGTTGGAAAAATCTCCAGAGGAGTAAAGCCTTCAATCTGTTGAAGGACCGCACAAGAGGTTTCACACCAAGAAATTGTCAAAGAAGGGGAAGCGACGATCAAGATCTTGTGGAGGGAACTCGTGGAAATCCCGTCAACCATCAAATTCGGTAGGAGTTACACTGGGGTTAAGTCCTAGTGAGTAGAGGAGGAGTCATCGGGATATTGGAGTCATTGAGTTTTCAAGGGGTAAGAATCAGAGACCTTGAGAGTCCCAAAATTCTAGGAAAATCCTAGCCGTTGATCTCGGCAGGACACGCGTCAGGAATATGGAGAGGTGTCGGGGTTCGACATTTCGTGAACTCCAGGTGCGAAGAAATCAAAACATCAAGAATCGTGATCCCACGATGTCCGATAGAGCGACGAAGGGACAGTGACGTGGAGGAATCAGTTCTCTCGTGCATCGGGGTTCGGTATATCGGGATTTCCAGTGACGTGAAAATCATTGCAGGAGAACTCGCGAAATTATGAAACGTGACAACCACATAGCCACAGTATTAAGTGGAGGACAGGTGTCACCCCATGTCAGGGTTCGAGACATAGAAGGTTCCGGGAACAATTGCAATGGGAATCGTGATATCGCGATATGTGATTTCCCGATTGTGACAAGATTGTGGGCCATAGGTGCTAGCACTAAGAGACAGGTGTCATGTCGTATTGGTGTATCGACATATTGGGAATCGGGGATCAGCGAGGCAAGTTGATTTCCACATCACAAGTGCCGAAATCCCGATGGGAGGATTCCCGATAGGAATAGGAGGACGTTGGCATTTACCCATCGGGTTTTGGGGTATTGTGAAGTACAAAGCACGCGACCATAGGATTCACAAAATCGCGAAGTCCGGTTCCCCAATCATTAAGGGAGATCATTTGAAGAGTTGTTGTGGGTAAGGAAATTTCCCGATAGGGAATTAGAGGAACATTCGAGTTCTTCGGGCCGTGAGAAGAAGAATATCCTGTGAGAGTGGACGTGCCAGTGAGGACGAAGGCTGCGTCAAAGTGGTATCAGAGCGGGAATATCTCTTTGCTTTCTATAGTAAAGAAGAAGAAGAAATTCTCCATGCTTCCAAGGAGAGAAAGACAGTCACCTGATCTAGAAGATAGGGAGGTGTGGAGGAGAGGCAGGCAAGTAGAAAATCCAGAAATGGAGAGACAGATGCATGATCTATGAGAAAGACTTGGAGACATGGAGACAATGCAAAGATGCATAGCTAGTGCAGGGGATCTTAGTGATTCCTAGAGTGATATGGAGGATGAACACGAGGAGGAAGTTACAGCCGAGGATGCAACAAATGAACGCCTAATTAAAGCTATTGCTAGAATGGGTGCAAAGGCTAAGATGGACATTCCAGTTTACGAGGGAAATCTAGATGCAGAAGAGCTTCTGGATTGGATTAGAGCTCTGGATACCTACTTCGACTAAGAAGATGTCAAAGAGGATAAGAAAGTCAGGCATGCTGTCACGCACTTGAGGGGACATGCAACATTATGGTGGGATGAGTTACAAGCTAACAGACGTTGCAAAGGCAAGCAGAAGATCAAGAGTTGGGATTGAATGATTGTGAAGATGAAGGCAAAATTCATCCCAAGAGATTATCAAATTACTCTATTCAGGAGGATGCAGAACCTGAGACAGAAGCTGATGACAGTGAAAGAATACACTGAGGAATTCTATCGACTGAACATCAGAGTAGGTCATCGGGAGAGCGATGATGAAAAGGTTGCTAGGTATCTGAATGGTCTGAGATACGACATTCAAGATGAAATGAGCATGGTAACCATCAGGATGGTGGAGGATGCTTATCAGATGGCTCTAAAAGCTGAGGAGAAGCTGAGCCGAAAATAGAGTCAGAGGGGCCGAGGCAGAAGTTATCCCAGAGGCAAGCTAGTTGCCCAGGAAAGAACCCAGAATCCCAAGGAGGAATGGAAGAAACCTCAGGATAAAGTTGAAAGAGGTGGGACCTCATAGCGAGGGTCATACGTTGAACAGAGAGGGAAGAATACAGAGCAAAGCAGTGGATACGTTGACCATAACACTTTTTCTCATACCAGAGATAGAGGAAGAGGAAGAGGTGGAGTCATCACATGCTTCACATGTGGAAAAAATGGGCACAAGTCTTATGAGTGTCCATAGAAAAAGAAGGACATCGGAGAAGCTCACATCACAGAGGCGCAGAGGCAGGATGTTGAGGCAGAAGACACATAAGTCAGAAGATCACTTATGATGCGAAAAGTCCTTTTGACACCCGAGAAGGAGGTGGAAAGTTCAGTTCAAAGGACCAGACTTTTCAAAATAGCTTCCAAGACCAAGGACAGGGTGTGCAAGGTCATCGTGGATAGCGGTAGCACGAATAATCTCATTTCAACCAAGATGGTGGAAAAAATGGAGCTGGAGACAACTGATCATCCAAGCCCATAAAGAGTTTCGTGGCTACAGAAAGGGCACCAGGTAACTGTTACTAAACAATGCTTGGTTGAATTCAAAATAGGTGGATATAATGATAAGATTTTGAGTGATGTTATTCCCATGGATGTATGTCATTTATTCCTGGGTAGACCATGGCAATATGACATAAATGTGATTCATGATGGGAGAATGAACACATATACTCTGGAGAAGAATGGGAGAACCCATATGTTGCTTCTGATAAAGGATAAGGAGGTGAAGCCGGAAGTAAACAACACAATACTTCTCATGAGCAGGAAGGAGCTTCTTACAGAGGTGAAGAAGAAGGAAGATCCACAATTCTTTGTGGTCAAAAAGTCGAGGATTGTTCTGACTAGCACAAGAGTGGACGATCTACCAGATGAGATTCAGGAACTGGTGGAAGAGTTCGTTGACATCATAGTGGACGAATTACCTCATTCGTTGCCACCAATGAGAAGTATGACTCATCATATAGACCTCATACCGGGAGCTAGTTTGCCAAATAAAGCCACATACAGGTTGATGCCGCAAGAAAATGAGGAGGTTAAGAAGTAGGTCCAGGAGTTTCTGGACAAAGGATTGGTCAAAGAAAGTTTGAGCCCATGTGTTGTTCCAATAGTGCTCAGTCCGAAGAAAGACGGAGGATGGAGGATATGTACCGATTCAAGAGTGATCAATAAAATAACCATCAGGTATAGGTTCCCATTGCCGAGGATGGATGATCTAATGGATTGCCTGAGTGGGGAAAAGTACTTTTCAAAGATAGATTTGAAAAGCAGATATCACCAGATTCGCATGAGAGAGGGTGATGAATGGAAAACAACATTCATGACAAACAAAGGTTTGTATGAATGGCTAGTCATGTCATTTGGCTTGACAAATGCATCGAGTACTTTCATGAGGTTGATGAATGAAGTCCTGAGGGAATTCATCAGGAAATTTGTCATTGTGTATTTGGATGACATACTGGTTTATAGTAAATCAGTGGCAGAACACTTGAATCATTTGGCTATTGTGATGAAGAAGCTACAACAGCAGAAGTTGTTGATAAACATGAAGAAATCTTCGTTTATGAAGACAGAGCTCATTTACTTGGGGTTTGTTATCTCAGAAAATGAATTGAATATGGATCTGGATAAGGTCGAAGTGAACAAGAATTGGTCATCACCGAGAAATATTTTCGAGGTGAGAAGTTTCCATGGATTGGCTAGTTTCTACCGAAAGTTCATCAGGAATTTCAGTGGGATCAGTTCAGCGATGATGGATACAGTGAAGAAGCGGCATAAGTCTTTTCACTGGACAGCAGAGGCTGAGAAGAGCTTCAATTTGTTGAAGCGGAAGATCATAGAACGACCAGTGTTAGTGTTGTCGGATTTCCAGAAGACGTTCCAAGTGAAATGTGATGCAAGTGGGTTTTCCATAGGAGCGGTCTTAAGTCAAGAAGATAGACCAGTTGCATATTTCAGCGAGAAGCTCGATGAGGTGAAACTGAAATACTCCACGTATGACAAGGAATTCTACGCTATCATACAAGCGTTGAAGAAGTGGAGGCATTACTTGATCCTGAAAGAATTTGTATTGTACAGTGATAACCACGCGTTACAGTTTGTGACTCAATAGGAGAAGTTGAATCAGAAACATGCAAAATGGGTAGAGTATATGAATAATTTCACATTTGTAATTAAGCATATTTCGGGTACTGCTAACAAAGTGGCTGATTCTTTGAGCAGGAAGTGTTTGTTGTTGCAGGAATTCTGAGTCAAAACATTGGGTTTTGAAAATCTCAGGGACATGTACGCAGGTGATGAAGATTTTGGAGAAGCGTATGAAGCAACTAAGAATCCATTTCTCAGAGACAAAAGCCCTTGGATAGATTATATGATCCATGAGGGATTGTTGTTCAGAGGCAATCAACCGTGTATTCCAAAATGCTCCATGAGGGAGAACTTGTTAAAGGAGAAGCACAATGGTGGATTGGCAGGACATTTTGGCCATGAAAAGACATTTGCGAAGCTGAGCGAATCATACTTTTGGCCAAGAATGCAAGAAGATGTCAAGAGATTCGTTGACAGATGTCGGATTTTCCAGCATTCGAAGGGGAGAAAGCAAAATGTAGGTTTTTATCAACTATTGCCCATACCAGAGAGGCCATGGGAGGTGATCAGCATGGATTTTATATTGGGATTGCCAAGGATGCAAAGAGGAGTTGATTCAATCTTTGTGGTCATGGACAGGTTTTCCAAGATGGCACACTTCATCCCATGCTAGAATACCAGTGATGCAACTCACATCGCAAATCTATTTTTCAAAGAGGTCATTCGACTTCATGGATTGCCGAAAAGTATAGTTTCAGACAGGGATACAAAGTTCATAGGGCATTTTTGGAGGACCTTATGGAAGAAGCTGGGAACTAACTTATCGTTTATCTCGGCTTATCATCCTCATATGGATGGACAAACGGAAGTGGTCAACAGAAGTCTGGGAGACTTGCTGAGAAGTTTGGTGACAGAGCACCATAGTAGCTGGGATAACATATTGCCACAAGCAGAGTTCGCATACAACGACTCAGTGAATCATAGCACAGGGAAGAGTCCATTCCAGGTTGTCTATGGTATGCAGCCAAGAGGATTTTCTGAAATGAGAGATTCAGAACAGACTGCTACTAGCAGCGCTATTGTAGAAGAATTCGCTGAGGCGATGAGAGAACTTCACAGCAAGGTGAAAGAGCGATTGTTGAAATCAAATCAGGAGTACAAGCGCAGAGCAGATCAGCATCGGAGACAACTTCAGTTTGAAGTTGGTGATCTAGTTCTGGAAGATTTAAGGAAAGAAAGGTTCCCAAGGGGAACATATAATAAGCTGAAGATGAAGAAAATCGGGCCATGCAAGGTCTTAAGAAAATTCAGAGAAAATGATTATGAGATCGAATTGTCGGATGGCATCGGAATATCTCTGATATTCAATGTCGTAGATTTATACCCATATAGGGTTGGAGAAGCAGATACTGGAACCGAGGAGCCATAATCCAGTGGATGAAACAATTGCCAGTTGCAGAGAAGCCGCAAATGGAATGCATACTGGACAAGAGAGTGGCTAAGAAGACCCGAAGGAAACAATACTTCTAGTATTTGGTCAAATGGAAGGGCCACCCAGTGGAAGATTCCAGCTGGGAGACTGAAGAAGAAATTCAAAAGCATGGACAGACCGTGCAGGAGATCATGGAAAGGAGCCCATGAAATTTTTCAAGCCGAGGAGTATGATGCAGGAGCATTGCCAACACATGAAGCGAGCCAGCGTGGAAGCGAAGGACAGCTGGACAAACAAGCACACATTTTGAACTACTTTCGAACTGTTGCGCAAATATTTAATGAAGTCATTTATGAAGGAGGCACACTTGTATATTGTAATGGACCTTGAGAGGATAGCTCTCGTCCTTAGGTAGATAGCCGACATTTAATATAGTTAATGTCGGTATATAGGGAATTTAGTTTTAGATTTGATAGCTTTAGAGTCCAAGAGGGAAAACAGATATAGACACCCTCATTGTATCATTGTAACATAACCCCTGAGCATAGGAGAGAACAAGAAAAAGAGCATGCAGAGAATTGTATGAAGAACACGCATGTACTGATATTTGAATTAATAGAAGAAATATTTGATTCAAATTCATGGTTTTGTGTTGTTTCTCTGAATATTGATGGTTATGCTCATGAATATTTTCTTCCTGTGATACATTTTATTTTATATGCTATGTATGTGATTTCATGTATGAATCGAAGTCTAAGAGGGAGATGGAATGAGTTTCAATTGTTTCTCTAATTGAGCCAGAGAATTCCTGCAAGGAGTGCAGTCGAATTGTCCGCAAGGAGTGCGTTGACAGAAGGGTTCAGGTAGAGATAGCTTTTGTTCTCATTCATCCAGAAGGTGTAGTTAGGCACAGGAGCCGTGCAAGGATTGCGTAGGCTCGTTAAAGGTCTCAGGGTTGTGAACCTGAGGAAAGTGTTAGAAGACTATTGCTGCAGGAGTACGCAGGGTCGAGGGACTTCAACACTCAATCGAGGTTGAAGAGTTGTCGCAAGGAGTGAGAGCAAATATTTCTCTTTTCTAAGAGACTGAGAAGTTGGAAAAATCTCCGGAGGAGTAAAGCCTTCAATCTGTTGAAGGACCGCGCAGGAGGTTTCACACCAAGAAATTGTCAAAGAAGGGGAAGCGATGGTCAAGATCTTGTGGAGGGAACTCGTGGAAATTCCGTCAACCATCAATTTTGGTAGGAGTTACACTGGGGTTAAGTCCTAGTGAATAGAGGAGGATTCATCAGTATATTGGAGTCATCAGGTTTTTAAGGGGTAAGAATCAGAGACCTTGAGAGTCCCAAAATTTCAAGAAAATCCTAGCCGTTGATCTCGGCAGGACACGCGTTAGGAATCTGGAGAGGTGTCGGGTTTCGTCATTTCGTGAACTCTGGGAGTGAAGAAATCACAACATAGAGAATCATGATATTGTGATGTTTGATAGAGCGATGAAGGGATAGTGACATGGAGGAATCAGTTCTCACGTGCATCGGGATTCAGTATATCATGATTTCCAGTGACGTGAAAATCATTGCAGGAGAAGTTGCGAAATTCGGAAATGCAAGAACCACATAGCCACAGTATTAAGTGGAGGACAGGTGTCACCCCACGTCGGGGTTCGGAACATAGAAGGTTTCGGGAAAAATTGCAACGGGAATCGCGATATCACGATATGCGATTTCCCGATTGTGACAAGATTGTGGGCCATAGGCGCTAGCACTAAGAGACAGGTGTCGTGCCGCATCAGTGTATCAGCATATCAGGAATCGAGGATCAATGAGGCAAGTTGATTTCTACGTCATAAGTGCCGAAATCCTGATGGGAGGATTCCTGATAGGAACAAGAGGATGTTGGCATTTACCCATCGAGTTTTGGGGTATTGTGAAGTACAAAACACGCAACCATAGGATTCGCAAAATCGCGAATTCTGATTCCCCTATCATTAAGGGAGATCATTTGAAGAGTTGTTGTGGGTAAGGAAATTTCCCGATAGGGAATTAGAGGAACATTCAGGTTCTTCGGGCCATGAGAAGAAGAAGATCCTATGAGAGTGGACGTGCCAGTGAGGACAGAGGCTGCGTCAAATAATAACATTCGTTTAGAATTTAAATCAATAGAAAAGAGTCACTCAACTAAATTCTCTTAAGGCATTTGGTCATCTAATTTAAGATTCACACAATCGAACAGATTTCATCCATGGAAATATTTCAATTCAACATTAATAAATGCATTACATCAGTTATATAATCATTCAAGCAGGGAAGGAATAGGTTTAACATATATAAACCAGTTCATGGGAAGACAAATGGAACAACCATGTTCCTCCCAACCATAGAACAGGGCAACCAAATCACTTGTCCTATTCACCCCCTAGCCTGACCATGAATCCATGAGGGATAACTCAGAACTCCTCCTCAGTAAAAGTCATTCAACTTTAGAAATGTTCTCCTTGCCTCAGACTCAACAAGTAGTGTTCATAATGAAAAACAATCCGTAATATTTCCCAGCATACTAGGCAGCGTCCTACCTCCTCACATATGCTATATATCCAAAAATTATTTTTGCCTAGGTCTTTTCCCTCCGTTGGGAATTTTCACAGCTTTCCAAATCCCTGATTTTAAGGGCCTGTCAATGGCCAAATTCCTAATTTTACACTTGTAGCAATTAGTCCCGAGGTAGTTCCAACATGTTCCCCACTCATGGAGTCATGGTGAGCTGATTTTAACATGGTTTTTCTATTTGTCCTCCTGCAATAATTGTAAAATATTTTGTTTCATACAAGTGTCATAGTCAAGTAGTTAGTTGGTTCAGACTAGATCTCTACCCAACACTCATAATCATTAATTACAATTAACCAAATTCGAAATTCGGAATTGCCATGAATGACAAAAAATTTCCAAATTCGAATTTACCAAAAATGAAATAATTTTCCTAAGAAATTTCACATTAAAAAAAAATAGTTTATTTTTGGGGATGTCACAACTATTCTAGATGCAAACAAAATTTAAAAATAAATACTCGAATGACTAATACTACGTAGGAAAGAAATCCCTTTTCCAGAAGGAAGAGATGAAAGTTGGCCTTTTGAAATAACCAACGATTTGTTTGTAAGGGAACATATTTCCACTCCTACCAAATGCCTCTAGGTGTATTAAGTTGTTAGAAATGATTCACCCTAAATAGTATCTATAATAAATCCAAGATACCATATAGTTATCACTAAGACTATAACAATGAGGTCATATGCTTCCAAGTATCATCTAACCTTAATCCCATGTGTGAGACTATAAAAAAATCATTTCTTATTTTTTGTTTATTGTTATAAATAGATATAGAATAGAAAATATTATTTTTCTATATATTTTTCTTTTTTTATTTTCAGTGAGTGTATATTAAGTTCATTTAAACATAATTTCATCTAGAGGTGATCTACAATCCAGTATGGGGGAGATGTTCTCACGTGCATACATAATGTTACGTTAAAAAAAATACAAGTTGTCTCAATTACACTTTGAATAAAGATCTTAATCTCTATCAAAACTTCAATCATAAACCAATTAAAGCCTCAATCATAAACCTCTATGTGTTTAATAAAATCTAGGTTATTATGGATATTTGTCAAAACCCCAAGCATAAACCTCTATGTGTTTAATAAAATCTAGGTTATTATGGATATTTGTCAAAACCCCAAGCATAAACCTCTATGTGCTTAAAAAAATATAGTCTATGATAGATATTTGTCAACATATCTAGATGCATAAAGAGTTTTTGTCCACGATTCACCTCTCTTCCAAAATCATAGTTCACCTCAATAGAAGAAACAAACTTTGTAAATGTTTACATACTATCAAATTATTAGAAAACTATCATTATTCTTATGAAAAACAAAAACAAAATGTGGGTCAACTTTTTCACAAAATGCAGCTCAACAAAATATTGTAAATTGCATTCATGGAGCTCAAAAAGTGGTGTAGTATCAAGTTAGAACCATAATCTAAGAGAACCCTAATTTCCAATGTTTCCCCAAAGAAACAAAATTGCCGAGGACTAGAGCTTATTACATGTTGATAATATCACTTCGAGAATTTTGTTAGACATGCAGGTTATTTTTTGAAGGACAAAAAACAAGGCTTAACCTGCACACCTTCTCCATGAGAGTTAATGATAAAGCTAGATTTCCTTTGTTGAGTTGATATCCAGTCATCGTGGTTGAAGTAGAAGGCACCCATTGCCATTTCCGTGTTCATTTGTTTGACCATAGAAAGGTTACTCATGTTGTTGTTCATACAATGCCTCTACATGCACATAGGAAACCAAGTTGGGCCTTCTTCCATCGTTGCGGCCTCTACTGGGTAATTATTAACTATAGCATTTTCAGATATGATCGATTGCAAGTCTCCCAAAAAAGAATAGTGTTGATCATGATGAATCATCATGTTGTTTCTATTAGATATTGAAGATGGTATTTGGGATTTCTTGGTATCCATTCCACTTACCATGTTCAATCTCCAATCACAACAACATTATGATTCATCATGATTAACAATATTATTTTTTTGGAGACCTACAATTGATCATATCTGAAAACATTGCAATTAATAATTAACTAGTGGAGGTCATGAAAGAAGATGAAGGTCCAACTTGGTTACCTATTTCCATGTAGAGGGGTTATATGAGCAACCCCATGAATAACCTTTCTACGATCAAACAAATGACATGGAAATGGGTGCCTTCGACTTCGAACAAGCATCTTAGAATCAAATCAGTGGAGGCAATCTAAATTTATCATTAACCCTCATGGAGAAGGCGTGCATGTTAATATCTAGTTTCTGTCTTTTCAAGAAGTACATAATTAACCCTCATGGAGAAGGTGTGCATGTTATGCTCTAGTTTTTGTCCTTTCCAGAAATGCATAACCTTCATATTTGGTTGGTTGGGCCAATCGTTTATCAAATGATCAGTGAAATACATGCTTACATGTATTCAATATAATGTAATTTTCTTTTCTCTTCAGATGAAATAAAAATTACGCTTTTTTTTAGGGAAAAAAATATTAAGTATACCTAGACTATTCTATTTGCAAAAAAAATTTAAATATAAATACTGGACTCCCTAATACTACGTACGAAAGAAACACCTTTTTCCAAAAGCAAGAGACGAAACTTGACATCTTGAAATAACCAACGGGTGGTTTGTAAGGGAACATATTTCCACTCCTACCAGATGGCTCTAGTTGTATCAAGTTGTTAGAAATGATTCACCCTAAATAGTATCTATAAGAAAGTCAAGATACCATATAGTTATCACTAAAACTATAACAATGAGGTCATAGAGAATTCAAGTTTCAAAGTTAATTACTTGAACAATATTATATTGTGTTGTACCTAAATTATTAATTGTAACTTGGCACATTCCTAGCTCTATATCGGTATATTTTTTGTGATCATAAAATGTAAAGGTTTATGGAACCCGACTTTTGATAACTTTTGTATAAAGTAGTATAGGTGATGCTTTTCTTCTAGCATCACTTCACTATTTTCTGATTTTTTGGGCTAATCGTTTCTCAAATGATCAGTGAAATACATGGTTACATCTATTCTATAGAATGTAATTTTCTTTTCTCTTCGGGTAAAATATAAGTTACATTTTCTTTTCCCGAGGAAAAATAAAATATGAATTGTACCTAGATTATTCTAGTTGCAAACAAAATTTAAAAATAAATATTGGACTCACAAATACTATGTAGGAAAGAAACCCCTTTTTCCAAAATCAAGAGACATAACCAACAGGTGTTTTGTAAGGGGACATATTTCCACTCCTACCAAATGCCTCTAGATGTCTTAAGTTGTTAGAAATGATTCACCCTAAATAGTATCTATAAGAAAGTCAAGATACCATATAGTTATCACTAAGACGATAATAATGAGGTCATATGCTTACAAGTATCATCTAACCTTAATCCCATATATGAGTCTATAAAAAATCATTTCTTATTTTTTTATTATTCTTTCTTTTATTTTCTTCTTTTTTATTTATTGTTATAAATAGATATAGAATAGAAAATATTATTTTACTATATATTTTAGTTTGTTTATTTTCAGTGAGTGTATATTATGTTCATTTAAACATAATTGCATCGAGAGGTGCTCTACAATCCAATATGGGGGAGATGTTATCACGTATATAAATAACATTAAGTTTAAAAAAAATACAAGTCTCAATTACACTTTGAATAAAGATCTATTTTAACCTTGGAACTATTAAGTGTCGAGAGGGATCAAATTTTTCAAGGTGCAAACTTCTTCTATCAATCATCTTAATCTCTATCAAAACTCTAAGCATAAACCAATTAAAGGCTTAAGCATAAACCTCTATGTGTTTAATAAAATCTAGGTTGTTATTGATATTTGTCAAAACCCCAAGCATAAACCTCTGTGTTTAATAAAATATAGTCTATGATAGATATTTGTCAACATATCTAGATGCATAAAGATTTTTTGTCCATGATTCACCTCTCTTCCAAAATCATAGTTCACCTCAATAGAAGAACCAAACTTTGTAAATGTTACATATTATCAAATTATTAGAAAACTATCATTATTCTTATGAAAAACATAAACAAAATATGGGTCAACATTTTCGCAAAATGCGGCTCAACAAAATATTGTAAATTAAATTCATGGAGCTCAAAAAGTAGCGGAGTATCAAGTTAGCACCATAATCTAAGCGATCCCAAATTTCCAATGTTGCCCCAAAGAAACAAAATTGCACATGACTGGATATTATTATGTGTTGATAATATCACTTTGATAATTTTGTTATACATGAAGGATATTCTTGGAAGGATGGAAAACAGGGCTTAGCCTGCACACCTTCTCCATGAAGGTTAATGATAAAGTTAGATTTCCTTTGTTGAGTTGATATCCAGTCATCGTGGTTGAAGTAGAAGGCACCCATTTCCTTTTCTGTGTTCATTTGTTTAACCATAGAAGGGTTACTCATGTCATTTTTCATACGGTGCCTCTACATGCAGATAGGAAACCAAATTGAGCCTTCTTCCACCATTGTGGCCTCTAACGGGTAATTATTTCACGATACCCTAGTTCACGAAATGGACCGGCTGTCTAGATCTATCTGAGATCGATGGTCACTATTTCTCTTGAGCTTTGGATGTCAAGAAGCCCTCGCCACTAACCTCCTTGCCGCTCCAGCTTATCCCATGACTTGTGGAGTTTTGACATTTCTTCTCGAGGACTCTCCACCATCCGTTCAGATCTTCGCGATCTGCCCTACTGGATCTACGCAGTGTTAAAGCCTGCACTCCTACCTCAAATCGGACAGTCCGTGGGATTCTTCACCATGATCCAACGCTCGACGATGTTCTTCTTCCTAACATTTTAATCGCTTCAGACTTAAAAGATTTTCTAAGTCTTTGAAGACTCGGTCTTCGCTTCTTCCAGGGAATAAGTTCTTGGATCTCGATAACACTTTTCGAAGTGTTGTTCCTCCTAATCTTTGTCTGGTTCAGACTTCGATTTCCCGTGCATTCCTTGTGTCTGAGGGATTTTGATAACTCAGATCCACAGTATTTCTCGCTAAGAAATTCCTCCAGATTTCCTTATGTTCCTCTCTGGATCGATGCACACCTTCCAGAGCTTCCAATAAAGAGAAACAATTGAAACTAGAAAAACTCATAGTTCCATCCACTTGTCCATGAAAACAGAAATGACAGGAAAACACACACAGTCCACACACCATACATTTGGATCAATTTTCCTTCTATTATATTCACAAGTGCCCAATGGCTACGTAATACATTCAAAATTACAGTAGCTCAAAAAACTGAGATCTCCTGCTAACTCACAATTCTCTCTTACAACTAATTTCTCTCTGTATTACAACCCCTCTCCAAATGGGCATGCAAACTTCTACTTAGATCAAAAAGATTCCTAGGGTTTCCCCTGGCTACTTTCCTACTCTAAAATTCATCCTATGCTATCTTAGTGCAGTCGCATTCCATAGTTGTAGTGGAAACTCATGCTCTATTTACAATTTCAAAACTTGCCTCAAAGGGTAAAATTCATCACTGGTTTAAGCGTGCCAAAAAAGGTAAATTTCGTCACTGAGTGAAGGTAAATTTTGAAATCGACTGCAACTGTCAACGCTGAATTTCTAGAAGAACTCTCAAGTGTTGACTGGTCCTGCCTCTGTGTGCTTGCCAACGATGCTCCTGCATCACTATTAGAGATTGGAGATGGTATCTGAGATTTCTTGGTATCCATCCCAAATACCATCTTCAATCTCCAATAACAACAACATGATTTGTCACGATCAAAAGTGTTCTTTTTTGGGAGACCTGCAATCAACCATATCCTAAAACATTGCAATTAATAATTAACCAGTGGAGGCTACGATAGAAGATGAAGGTCCAACTTCGTTACCTATGTGCATGCAAAGGGTTACTCATGTCGTTGTTCATACAGTGCCTCTACATGCACATAGGAAACCAAGTTGGGCCTTCTTCCATCATCATGGACTCTACCGGGTAATTATTAACTAAAACATTTTCAGATATGATCGATTGTAAGTCTCCCAAAAAATAATATTGTTGATCGTGATGAATCATCATGTTGTTGTTATTAGAGATTGAAGATGGTATCTGGGATTTCTTGGTATCCATCCCAAATACCATCTTCAATATCCAACTACAACAACATGATGATTCATCACGATCAACAATATTATTTTTTGGGAGACCTACAATCAATCATATCCAAAAACATTGCAATCAATAACTAAGCAGTGCAGGCCGTGATAGAATATGAAGGTCCAAATTGGTTAGCTACGTGAATGCAGAGGGGCTATATTAGCAACGACATGAGTAAACTTTGTATGATCGAACAAATGACATGGAAATGGGTGCCTTCCACTTCAAACAAGTGACTTGAAATCAAATCATCGGAGGCAGTCTAACTTTATCATTAACCTTCATGGAGAAGGTGTGCATGCTAAGCTCTAGTTTCTGTGTTTTCAAGAAGGCACCCATTTCCGTTTTCCTGTTCATTTGTTTGACCATAGAAGGGTTAGTCATGTCGTTGTTCATACAGTGCCTCTACATGCACATAATAAACCAAGTTGGGCCTTCTTCCATCATCGCGACCTCTACCCGGTAATTATTAACTACAAAATTTTCAGATATGATCGATTGCAAGTCTCCCAAAAAAGAATATTGTTGATCATGATGAATCATAATGTTGTTTCTATTAGAGATTGAAGATGGTATCTAGGATTTCCTGGTATCCATCCCAAATACCATATTCAATCTCCAAGAGCAACAACATGATGATTCATCACGATGAACAATATTATTTTTTGGGAGACCTGTAATAAACCATATTTGAAAACATTGCAATTAATAATTAACAAGTGGAGGCTGCGACATAAAATGAAGGTCCAACTTGGTTACCTATGTGCATGCAGAGGGGTTATATGAGAAACGACATGAGTAACCTTTCTACAATCGAACAAATGAGATAGAAATGTGTGCCTTCCACTTCAAACAAGTGTCTTGAAATCAACTCACCAGAGGCAGTCTAAATTTATCATTAACCCTCATGGATAAGGTGTGCATGCTAAGCTCTACTTTTTGTCTTTTCAAGAAGGCACCAATTTCCATTTCTCTATTCATTTGTTTGACCATAGAAGGGTTACTCATGTCATTGTTGATAGAGTGCCTCTACATGCACACATGAAACCAAGTTGGGCCTTCTTCCATCATCACAGCCTCTTCTGGATAGTTATTAAATATAACGTTTTCATATATGATCGATTGCAAGTCTCCCAAAAAATAATATTGTTGATCCTGATGAGTCAGCATGTTGTTTCTATTAGAGATTGGTGATGGTATCTGGGATTGATTGGTATCCATCCCAGATACCATCCTCAATCTCTAATAACAACAACATGATTTGTCATGATCAAAAGTATTCTTTTTTGGGAGACCTGCAATCAACCATATCCGAAAACGTTGCAATTAATAATTAACTAGTGGAGGCTGTGAGAGAAGATGAAGGTCCAACCTGGTTACCTATGTGCATGTAAAGGGTTACTCATGTCGTTTTTCATACAATGCCTCTACATGCACATAGGAAACCATGTTGGACATTTCTACAATCGAACAAATGACATGGAAATGTGTGCCTTCCACTTTGAACAAGCGTTTTGAAATCAACTCACCGGAGGGAGTCTAAATTTATCATTAACCCTCATGGAGAAGGTGTGCATGCTAAGCTCTACTTTCTGTCTTTTCAAGAAGGCACCAATTTCCATTTATTAGTTAATTTTTCTGACCATAGAAGGGTTACTCATGTCGTTGTTCATACAATGTCTCTACATGCACACATGAAACCAAGTTGGGCCTTCTTCCATCATCGTGGCCTTTATCGGGTAATTATTAAATATAACATTTTCAGATATGATCGATTGCAAGTCTCCCAAAAAAGAATATTGTTGATCATGATGAATGAACATGTTGTTGCTATTTGATGTAGACCCCCTATCCCTCCTAAGGGTTGTGCAACCTCCAGGTCAAGATCTTTTGATTCTGGAGACGAAATGGCTCTTCTAGTTCCAAACTGGAACCCTTCGAACGAACACACAGGTCCCCCCCAGAAATAATAAGTTGTCTTTTCCAAGCACTGAGTGTGAGCTTCCACAGTACATGACCAAGAGCCGTGACCACACCCTTATCCATCCTCCCAAATTGTGATACCCAAAATCACAATGTGGGCCAATGGTCTAGCTCTACCTATGGTCGACTGTGCAGGTCGAATCATGATCTCGTGACTCGGGGTTTTGAGGTGCAAAGAGATCTGCCTCCCAGCATCTGATACCCGAGTTTGCGAAATGGAATGACCTCTCTATTTCTCGATCTCATGACTCAAGGTTTTGAAGTGCAAAGAAATCCACCTCCCAGCTCGCGATACCCAAGTTCGTGAAATGGACCGACCTTGCTATTTCATGATCTCACGACTCGAGGTTTTTAAGCACAAAGAACTCTGCCTCCCAGCTTGCGATACTTGAGTTCACAAAATGGACCGGTGGTCTATATCTATCTGAGATCGATGGTCACTATTCCTCCTAAGCTTTGGATGTCAAGAAGCCCTCGCTGCTAACCTTCTTGAAGCTCCACCTTATCCCATGACTTGCAGGGTTTCGATGTTTCTTCTTAAGGACTCTCCACTGTCTATTCAGATCTTTGTGATCTCCCCTCCTGGATCTACACAGTGTTAAAACCTGCGCTCCTACCTAAAATCGAATGATCTGCGAGATTCTCCACCGTGATCCAATGTTTCATGTCGTTCTTCCTCTTGAGATTTTACTCGCTTTAGACTTAGAATATTTTCTAAGTCTTCGAAGACTCGGTCTTCGCTTCTTCCAGGGAATGAGTTCCTGGATCTCGATAACACTTTCTGAAGTGTTGTTCCTCTTGAGCTTTGTCTGGTTCAGACTTCAATTTCCCACGCACTCCTTATGTCTGAGGGATTTTGATAACTCAGATCCACGGTATTTATCGCTGAGAAATTCCTCCTTATTTCCTTGCATTCCTCTTTGGCTCGATGCACACCTTGCAGAGCTTCCAATGAAGAGAAACAATTGAAACTGGAAAAACTCACAATTGGATCCACTTGTTCATGAAAACAGAAATGATAGGAAAACACACACAGTCCACACACCATACATTTGGATCAATTTTCCTTCTGTTATATTCACAAGTGCCCAATGTATACATAATACATTCAAAATTATAGTATCTCAAAAAACTGAGATCTCCTGCTAACTCACAGTTCTCTCTTACAACTAATTTCTCTCTATATTGCATCCCCTCTCCAACTGGGCGTACAAACTTCTACTTAACTCAAAAATATTCCTAGGGTTTCCCCTAGCTACTTGCCTACTCTAAAATTCATCCTACGCTATCTTAGTGCAGTCGCATTCCAGAGTCGCAGTGGAAACTCCTGCTCTATTTATGATTTCAAAACTTGCCTCAAAGGGTAAAATTTGGCACTGGTTCAAGTGTGCCTCCAAAGGTAAATTCCGTCACTGAGTGAAGGCGGATTTTGAAATCGGTTGCAACTGTCAATGTTGAATTTCTGGAAGAACTCTCACATGTTGAGTGGTCTTGCCTCTGCGTGCTTGCCAACAATGCTCCTGCATCATACTCCCCTTGACAAAAATTCACGGACTCTTGTCCATGAGCTCCTCTATTGACTTTCCTTGCTTCTGGATAACAGCTTCGTTTTCCCAACTGGCATCTTCTATTTAGCATCCCTTCCATTTGATCAAATACTCAAAATAAGTCTTCCTCCTGGTCTTCTTGCCAATCCTCTGATCCAGAATCTTCTCCATTTGTAGCTTCTCTGCCACAAGCATTTGCTTCTCCCACTGAATATTTCCTTGATATTCTGATCCTTCTGTGTCATCTTTCCTATAAGGGTACAGGTCCAAGACATTGAATATGGGCGAAATTCCCACCCCATCTGGCTACTCAATATCATAAGTGTTTGCATCAAACTTACTCAAGATCTTACAGGGTCCTATCTTTTTCATCTTCAACTTGTTGTATGTTCCCCTAGGGAACCTTTCCTTCCTGATATGTGCTAAGACCTGATCTCCCACTTCAAATTGAAGTTCCCTATGATGTTGATCAACTCTGTGCTTGTATTTCTGGTTAGAACTCTGTAATTATTCTTTGATCCGACTATGGAGTTTCTGCATTTCAACAGCAAAATCCTCTACTCCAGCGCTTCTGATCTCTCCCTGTTCCAAGTCTCTCAACTCAGACACTCCCCTGAGTTTCATTCCATAGAGTATTTGGAATGGTCTCCTTCTAGTGCTTCTGTTTGGTGAGTCATTGTATGCAAATTCTTCTTATGGAAGAATCTGATCCCACTGGTTATGGTGTTCAGTAACCAGACTTCTTAATAAGTTCCCCAAACTTGTATTTACCACCTCAGTATTCCCATCTGTCTGAGGGTGATAAGCTGAGATGAAGGAAAAATCTGTCCCCATCTTCTTCAACAATTTCCTCCAAAAGTGACCAACAAATTTTGTGTCTCTGTCTAAGACAATGCTCCTGGGTAGACCGTGAAGTCTCACAACTTCTCTGAAAAACAAATTTGCAACATGTGTTGCATCACTGGTCTTCTAGCATGGGATGAAATGTGCCATCTTTGAAAACCTATCCATCACCACAAATATGAAATCAAATCCCCTTTGTGTTCTTGGCAATCCCAACACAAAATCCATGCTTATTGCATCCCAAGGCCTCTCTGATATTGGCAATGGTTGATACAATCTAGTGTTCTGTCTTTTCCCCTTTGCATGTTGGTAGATCCTACATCTATTCACAAATTTTATCACCTATGTCCTCATACCTGGCCAATAGTATGAACTGCTCAACTATGTAAACATTTTATCATGGCCGAAATGTCCAACCATTCCTCCACTATGCTTCTCCTTCAGAAGATTGTCCCTCATTGAGAATCTTGGTATGCACAATTGATTTCCTTTGAACAACAATCCTTCCTGAACCATATACTTTGTCCACTGACTTCTATCTCTCAGTACAGGGCTTGTACATGCTTCATAGGCCTCCTTGAAATCTATATCATCACAATACATATCCTTAAGGTGTTCAAACCCCAAGGTCTCCACCTGGAATTGTTGTAGAATTAAACATCTCCTGCTTAACGCATCAACAACTTTTTTATCATTCCCAACAATATGTTTTGTGACAAAAGTAAAATTTTGCATAAATTCAACCCGTTTTGCATGCCTCTGATTCAGTTTTTCTTGTCAGGTTATGAATTGTAAAGCTTGGTTATCATTGTACAAGACAAACTATTGTCGGACAAGATAATGCCTCCATTTCTTCAATTATTTAATTATGGCATAGAACTCCTTGTCATATGTAGAGTATTTCCTCTTAGTCTCATTCAACTTCTCGATGAAATAGGCAATAGGTCTATTATCCTGACTCAAAACTGCTCCTATTGCAACTCCACTTGCGTCACATCTTACCTGAAATGTCTTCCCAAAATTTGGCAAGATCAGAATTGGTCATTCTGTTATCTTCTCCTTGAGTATATTGAAGCTCCTTTCATCCTCCTTTGTCCATTTAAAATATTTGTGTCACTTCTTCACTGTATCCATCATTGGTGCAAAAATTCCACTGAAGTCTCTAATGAAATTTTTTTAGAAACTTGCTAAACCATGAAAGCTCCTTACTTTGAACATGCTCCTTAGTGACGACCATTCCCTAATTGCTTTCACCTTTTCTGGATCCATCTTCAATTCATTTGAAGATATCACAAAACCCAAGTAAATGAGCTATGTATTCATAAAAGAGGACTTCTTCACATTGATCAGCAGCTTCTCCTACTGTAGCCTCCTCATTACTAGCATTAGGTGCCTCAAATGCTCCTCTTTAGTCTTGCTAAAAATCAGTATATTGTCCAGATATACAACCAAGAACTTACCAATGAAATCTTTTAGAATTTTGTTCATCAGCCTCATAAAAGTACTTGGGGCATTCATTAAGCCAAATGGCATAACCAACCACTCATACAGACCTTAATTCATCTTAAAGGTTGTTTTCCATTCATCACCTTCTCTCATCCTGATCTGGTGATATCCACTTTTCAGATCTATCTTGGAAAATAATTTTTCTCCACTTAAGAAACCCATTAAGTCATCCATTCGTGGTAAAGGAAATTTGTACCTGATGGTGATATTGTTGATGGCTCTCGAGTCTGTGCACATTTTCCATCCTCCATATTTCTTTGGGCTTAAAACAGTTGGTACTGCACATGGGCTCAAACTTTCTTTGACTAAACCCTTATCCAACAACTCTTGGACTTGGTTCCTCACCTCCTCATTCTCTCGAGGTGTTAATCTGTACACTACTTTATTTGGCAGGCTTGCTCCTGGTATCAAGTCGATATGATGACTGATACTCATGATGGGTGGCAATGAGTTTGGAAGCTCATCCACAACTATATCAACAAAATTATCCAGCATCTCCTGAACTTCTTGAGGTAAATCATCCATTGATGTACTCATAAGGATGACTCTGGGCTTCCTCACCACAGTGAAGTGCATCTCCTATTCTTCCTTGACTTATTTCAGTAGTTCCTTCCCACTCATGAGAATTATGCTTGTGTTGGCTTCCTCTTTCACTCTCTTCTCCTCCATTGGCAGCAACATATGCGTCCTACCATTCTTCTCCAATGTATATGTATTCTTCCTTCCATCATGAATGACATTTTTGTCAAACTTCCATGGTCTTCCCAACAAAATGTGGCATACATCCATGGGGATTACATCACATGGGATTTCATTTTTATATCCTCCTATTTTAATTTCAACAAGGCATTGTTTAGTGATCATTACCTAGTGTCCTTTTTGTAGCCATGAGACTCTGTATGGCCTTGTATGTGCAGTTGTCTTCAGCTCCAATTTCTCCACCATCTCTGTGAATACTAGGTTGTCATTACTCCCGCTGTCAATGATCACATTGCATACTTTGTCCTTAGTCTTGCAAGCTGTCATGAAGAGACTGTTTCTTTGCATTGGCTTTTCAATTTCTTCCTCCAGTTTCAAGAGAATTTTTCTCAACATTACGGATTCTCCATCCTCTACTCCTTCTGCTTCAACATCTCTTCATTGTGCTTTTTAAATGTGAGCTTCTCCTCCTTCCTTTTTCTTCTCGGGACATTCCCAAGACATGTTCCCTATCTTTCCATAGTTATAGCACCTTACTCCTCCTTGGCCTCTTCCTCTAGAAGAGTTTCTTCCACCATTTTGTCTTCCTCGTGAACTTCCTCCTCATTCGGAGTGATTGTGTAGTTTCTCAGCCTCATCCTTAGACTGATGTGCTATGTCATGGTTAAATCCCTTTCTTTTTCTTGGGACCAAGCCTTTACCTCTTCCTCGTTGGTTTTGTTTTCTGTCCAGCTTCTCCTCTACCTTCAGTGCAAACTGATAAGCATCCTCCACAGTTCTGACTAACATCATGATGAGCTTGTCCTGGATCTCATATCTCAAGCCATTTATATATCTGGCGACTCTTTCTTCATCTCTCTCCCTTTGACTAGTTCTGATGTTCATCCAGTAGAACTCCTCGGTGTACTCCTTGACTATCATCCCTTTCTGTCTTGGTTTCTGTAGCTTCCTGAACAGATTGATTTGGTATTATTTGGGTATGAACTTAGCCTTCAGTTTGGATACCATCATGTCCCAACTCTTTATCCTCTGTTTTCCTTTACTTCTCCTCTCAGCCTGCAGTTCGTCCCACCACAGTGTTGCATGCCCTTTTATCCTGGTGACTGCCTACTTCACCTTCTTCTCCTCATCAACATCTTCATATTTGAAGTGTTTGTCCATGGACCTTATCCAGTCCAATAGTTCTTCAGCATCTAGATTTCCCTCATACATGGGGACCTCTATCTTAGCTCTGCCTCCCAATCTGGCAATTGCTCTCAGCAAACGTTCTTCTGCAACTTCTTCAACCTCAACCTCTTCACTTTCTGCATCAATGACATCCCAACGTTAGGTTCTCTTCTCTATGCTACTTCCATTGTTTCCCATCGGGCGCGAAGCTCTCTCATCTCCCTCTCTACAACATGGTTGGCTAAAGGCGACTCTTGTCTTCTTGGAAGAATTATGTCGACTATCTGTCACACACATAGTACAGCTCTGAGTTCTCTGTCTCCTTCTTTTCCTCCATCGCCTGAAGTCTACGGACAAAAAACCTAGGCTCTGATACTACCTGATGCAGACCCCCTATCCCTCTTAAGGGCTGCACGACCTCCCGGTCAGGATCTTTTTATTCTGGAGCCGAAATGGCTTTTCTGGTTCCAAACTGGAACCCTTCGAACGAACACACAGGTCCCCCCCACAAATACTTAGTTGAATTTTCCAAGCATCGAGCATGAGCTTCCACAGTACACGACCAAGAGCTGTGACCGCACCCTTATCCATCCTCTCAACTTGCGATACCCAAAATTGTGATGTGGGCCAATGGTCCAGATCTGCCTGTGATGGACGGTTTAGGTTGAATCGCGATCTCATTACTTGGGGTTCTAAAGCGCAAAGAACTCCACCTCCTAGTTCGCGATACCCGAGTTTTTGAAATGTACTGACCTCGCTATTTCATGATCTCGCAACTCGGGGTTTTGAAGTGCAAAGAACTCTACCTCCCAGTTCATGATACCCGAGTTCATGAATTGGACAAACCTCTCTATTTTGCGATCTCGCGACTCAAGGTTTTGAAGCGCAAATAACTCCGCCTCCCAGCTCGCGATACTCGAGTTCACAAAATGGATCGACAGTCCAGATCTATCTGAGATTGATGGTCACTATTCCTCCTAATATTTGGACGTCAAGAATCACTTGCCACTAACCTCCTTGCAACTCCACCTTATCCCACGACTTGCGGGGTTTCAACGTTTCTCCTCGAGGACTCTCCACTGTCCATTCAGATCTTCGTGATCTCCCCTCCTGGATCTACGTAGTGTTAAAGCTTTCACTCCTACCTCAAATCAGACAGTCTGCGAGATTCTCCACCATGATCCAATGCTCGACAACGTTCTTCCTCCTGGGCTTTTACTCGCTTCAGACTTAGAGTATTTTCTAAGTCTTCAAAGACTTGGTCTTCGCTTCTTCCAGAGAATGAGTTCTTAGATCTCGATAACACATTCCGAAGTGTTGTTCCTCCTAGGCCTTGTTTGGTTCAGACTTCGATTTCCCACGCACTCCTTGCTTCTGAGGGATTTCGATAACTCAGATACATAGTATTTCTCGCTGAGAAATTCCTCTTGATTTCCTTACATTCCTCTCTGGCTCGATGCACACCTTGCAAAGCTTCCAATGAAGAGAAACAATTGAAACTGGAAAAACTCACAGTTCCATCCACTTGTTCATGAAAACATAAATGATAGGAAAACACACACAGCCCACACACCATACATTTGGATCAATTTTACTTCTATTATATTCACAAGTGCCCAATGGCTACATAATACATTCAAAATTACAGTANACTCACAGTTCCATCCACTTGTTCATGAAAACATAAATGATAGGAAAACACACACTGTCCACACACCATACATTTGGATCAATTTTCCTTCTGTTATATTCACAAGTGCCCAATGGCTACATAATACATTCAAAATTATAGTAGCTTAAAAAACTGAGATCTCCTGCTAACTTGCATTTCTCTCTTACAACTAATTTCTCTTTGTATTACAGCTCCGCTCCAACTAGGCTTACAAACTTCTACTTAACTCAAAAAGATTCCTAGGGTTTCCCCTGGCTACTTGCCTACTCTAAAATTCATGCTATGCTATCTTAGTGTAGCCACATTCTAGATACGTAGTGGAAACCCCTTCTCTATTTACGATATCAAAACTTGCCTCAAAGTGTAAACTTCGGCACTGGTTCAAGCCTGCCTCCAAAGGTAAATTTCGACACTGAGTGAAGGTGTATTTTAAAATCGGCTGCAACTGTCAAAATTGAATTTCTGGAAGAAATCTCATGTGTTGAGTGGTCATGCCTCTGCGCACTTGCCAATGATGCTCCTGCATCACTATTAGAGATTGGAGATGGTATCTGGGATTTCTTGGTATCTATCCCAAATACCATCTTCAATCTCCAATAACAACAACATGGTTTGTCATGATCAAAAGTATTCTTTTTTGGGAGACCTGCAATCAACCATATCTGAAAACATTGCAATTAATAATTAACCAGTGGAGGCTGTGACAGGAGATGAAGGTCCAAGTTTGTTACCTATGTGCATGCAAATGGTTACTCATGTCTTTGTTCATATAGTGCCTCTACATGCACATAGGAAACCAAGCTGGGCCTTCTTCCATCGTCGTGGCCTCTACTGGGGAATTATTAACTACAACATTTTCATATATGATCAATTGCAAGTCTCCTAAAAAATAATATTGTTGATCGTGATGAATCATCATGTTGTTGTTATTAGATATTGAAGATGGTATCTGGGATTTCGTGGTATCCATCCAAAATACCATCTTCAATCTCCAATAATAACAACATGATGATTCATCACGATCAACAATATTATTTTTTGGGAGACCTACAATCAATCATATGTGAAAGCATTGCAATTAATAATTAACCAGTGGAGGCTGCAATAGAATATGAAGGTCCAAATTGGTTAGCTATGTGAATGCATAGGGTCTATATTAGCAACAACACGATTAAAGTTTGTACGATCAAATAAATGACATGGAAATGGGTGCCTTCGACTTCAAACAAGTGGATTGAAATCAACTCACCGGAGGCAGACTAACTTTATCATTAACCGTGATGGAGAAGGTGTGCATGCTAAGCTCTAGTTTTTGTCTTTCCAAGAAGGCACCCATTTCCATTTTCCTGTTCATTTGTTTGAGCATAGAAGGGTTACTCGTGTCATTGTTAATACAGTGCCACTACATGCACATAAGAAACCAAGTTGGGCCTTCTTCCATCATCGTGACCTCTACCGGGTAATTATTAACTACAAAATTTTCAGATATGATCGATTGCAAGTCTCCCAAAAAATAATATTGTTGATCATGATGAATCATAATGTTGTTTCTATTAGAGATTGAAGATTGTATCTAGGATTTCTTGGTATCCATCCCAAATACCATCTTCAATCTCCAAGAGCAACAACATGATGATTCATCATGATCAACAATATTCTTTTTTGGGAGACCTGCAATGAACCATATCCGAAAACATTGCAATTAGTAATTAACGAGTGGAGGCTGCGACATAAGATGAACGTCCAACTTGGTTACCTATGTGCATGGAGAGGGGTTATATGAGCAACGACATGAGTAACCTTTCTACAATCGAACAAATGACATCGAAATGTGTGCCTTCCACTTCAAACAAGCATCTTGAAATCAACTCACTAGAGGCAGTCTAAATTTAACTTTAACCCTCATGGAGAAGGTGTGCATGCTAAGCTCTACTTTCTGTCTTTTCAAGAAGGCACCAATTTCCATTTCTTTGTTCATTTGTTTGACCATAGAAGGGTTACTCATATCATTGTTCATAGAGTGCCTCTACATGCACACATGAAAACAAGTTGGGCCTTCTTCCATCGTCGCGGCCTCTACCGGATAATTATTAAATATAACATTTTGAGATATGATCGATTGCAAGTCTCCCAAAAAATAATATTGTTGATCCTGATGAATCAACATGTTGTTGCTATTAGATATTGGAGATGGTATCTGGGATTGCTTGGTATCCATCCCAAATACCATCTTCAATCTCCAATAACAACAACATGATTTGTCATGATCAAAAGTATTCTTTTTTAGGAGACCTGCAATCAACCATATCCGAAAATGTTGCAATTAATAATTAACTAGTGGAGGCTGCGACAGAAGATGAAGGTCCAACTTGGTTACCTATGTGCATGCAAAGGGTTACTCATGTCATTGTTCATACAGTGCCTCTACATGCACATAGGAAACCATGTTGGACATTTCCACAATCGAACAAATCAAATGGAAATGTGTGCCTTCACTTCGAACAAGTGTCTTGAAATCAACTCATCGGAGGGAGTCTAAATTTATCATTAACCCTCATGGAGAAGGTGTGCATGCTAAGCTCTACTTTCTGTCTTTTCAAGAATGCATCAATTTCCATTTCTTTGTTCATTTGTTTGACCATAGAAGGGTTACTCATGTCGTTGTTCATAGAGTGCCTCTACATGCACACATGAAAACAAGTTGGTCCTTCTTCCATCGTCACAGCCTCTACCGGGTAATTATTAACTACAACATTTTCAGATATAATCGATTGCAAGTCTCCCAAAAAATAATATTGTTGATCGTGATGAATCATCATGTTGTTGTTATTAGAGATTGAAGATGGTATATGGGATTTCTTGGTATCCATCCCAAATACCATCTTCAATCTCCACTCACAACAACACAATGATTCATCACGATCAACAATATTATCTTTTGGGAGAACTACAATCAATCATATCCAAAAACATTGCAATTAATAACTAACAAGTGGAGGCTGTGATAGAATATGAAGGTCCAAATTGGTTAGCTATGTGAATGTAGAGGGGCTATATTAGCAACGACACGAGTAAACTTTGTACGATTGAACAAATGACATGGAAATGGGTGCTTTCCACTTCAAACAAGCAGCTTGAAATCAACTCACCGGAGGTAGTCTAACTTTATCATTAACCCTCATGGAGAAGGTTTGCATGCTAAGCTCTAGTTTCTGTCTTTTCAAGAAGGCACCCATTTCCATTTTCTTGTTCATTTGTTTGACCATAGAAGAGTTACTCATGTCATTCTTCATACAGTGCCTCTACATGCACATAAGAAACCAAGTTGGGCCTTCTTCCATTGTCGCAACCACTACCGGGTAATTATTAACTACAAAATTTTCAGATATGATCGTTTGCAAGTCTCCCAAAAATGAATATTGTTGATCATGATGAATCATAATGTTGTTTCTATTAGAGATTGAATATGGTATCTAGGATTTCTTGGTATCCATCCCAAATACCATATTCAATCTCCAAGAGCAACAACATGATGATTCGTCACGATCAACAATATTCTTTTTTGGGAGACCTGCAATAAACCATATCCGAAAACATTGCAATTAATAATTAATGAGTGGAGGCCGCAACATAAGATGAAGGTCCAACTTGGTTACCTATGTTCATGTAGAAGGGTTATATGAGAAACGACATGAGTAACCTTTCTACAATCGAAAGAATGACATGGAAATGTGTGCCTTCCACTTCAAACAATCATCTTGAAATCAACTCACCGGAGGCAGTCTAAATTTATCATTAACCCTCATGGAGAAGGTGTGCATGCTAAGCTCTACTTTCTGTCTTTTCAAGAAGGAACCAATTTCCATTTCTCTGTTCATTTGTTTCACCATCGAAGGGTTACTCATGTAATTTTTCATAGAGTGCCTCTACATGCACACATGAAACCAAGTTGGGCCTTCTTCCATCGTCGCGGCCTCTACCAGATAATTATTAAAAATAACATTTTCATATATGATCGATTGCAAGTCTCCCAAAAAATAATATTGTTGATCCTGATGAATCAACATGCTGTTGCTATTAGAGATTGGAGATGGTATCTGGGATTGCTTGGTATCCATCCCAAATACCATCTTCAATCTCCAATAACAACAACATGATTTGTCATGATCAAAAGTATTATTTTTTGGGAGACCTGCAATCAACCATATCTGAAAACATTGCGATTAATAATTAACCGGTGGAGGCCATGACAGAAGATGAAGGTCCAACTTGGTTACCTATGTGCATGCAAAGGGTTAATCATTTTGTTGTTCATACAGTGCCTCTACATGCACATAGGAAACCGTGTTGGAAATTTCTACAATTGAACAAATGACATGGAAATGTGTGCCTTCCACTTTGAACAAGCGTCTTGAAATCAACTCACCGGAGGGAGTCTAAATTTATCATTAACCCTCATGGATAAGGTGTGCGTTCTAAGTTCTACTTTTTGTCTTTTCAAGAAGGCACCAATTTCCATTTCCCTATTCATTTGTTTGACCATAGAAGGGTTACTAATGTCATTGTTCATACAATGCCTCTACATGCACACATGAAACCAAGTTGGGCCTTCTTCCATCATCGTGGCTTTTACTAGGT
>SNQJ01S0023013.1:101391-124654 GCA_010110895.2 Picea sitchensis | reverse complement strand
TGATTCAAATGTATTAAACAAAGAGAGTATGTTGCAATAAAATGTAAATGAGGTAATAAAATGTAATATTGTTTTAGACTTCTAATATATAATTTAATTATAAATATATATAATTATTTAAACTATATGGCCAATGATAAAAGTTATCTCGCCATCCTCTTTTTATGACATATAAATTTTAGTTCTAAAGCACCCTTTTCCATCTATATATTATGCTATTAATCTGCAGTTTTTATTCCACCTTGTTCTGGTGATGTAAATTATAGGCATGCTGTGATGCAAATGTAAATTCTTCCTATAAATGTTAGGTTCATATTTTTGTGGTCACTTTTTGTGTCTAGGCCGAGGGCCATCTTTCTCTTGTAAAAAATACACACATGAGGTGTGTTTGGCTCTTTGAAGCACCTAGAAAATGTAATTTTGTCTCTCCTAATGCATAAAATTGCGCATTTTTATGAGGAAAAAATTATATATATATATATATATATATATTAAATTTCAATGGTAATTCACAATTGGATGTTCTTATTATTTTTTAGCCTTTATAACTCTCTTCCTTCAGCACTCTTTCCAAAAATCTCGACCTAATAATTTATGATGATGCGTGGAGTGTCCAACGTTGGAAGTTTCATAAATTTCATACACAGTTTAAATCCATAAATCTAAAAGAACATTGAGGAACTTTGAAAAACCTAAATAGTCTGAATAAAATATAAATCATAAACTTGAAGTATTGCAAGTGATAAATATTAATTGGTTCTAAATGCTTCAACTATAAAATACATAGATCGCATAAGGTTAAAATGTTAAAAAATCATGTTATGATTGGTTACTTGTTTCCATTAGCAAATTTTCTTTAATGGGTTAAATTGACTTTCTATCCATGAGTGAAATACTTTATGTTGCAAATGACAGAATTCATTTTGGGTATAAGAAACACTCTAACCTTTTGACTACTTAGAAATAACAATGATTGGTTAAAATTTCAAGTAGGGGATTGAACATGGATGTTTCCAGTGCACATGTTTAGGGCAAGAACAAAAAATTTAGTCAAAACCATCCCTCCGAGGATAATCACCAAAACCTTGAAGAGATAGCTAGACATGTAAGGTTCTTGAAGAATTGAGTTAATGAGATTTCTACCTACCTTTGCAAGATTAAGGGAATGTTGGAGTCTTGGGGCTCCAAGTTATAGAATCAAGAGAAGAGGTCGATAGAAGAAGAGGACCCTAGTACGGATTAATTGAGTGTTAGAAGTTAGGGTATGATCTGTGGAATCAAACCCCACCTTCAATGGGTATGACAAGTGAGGGAATAAGGTAGAAGCTTGGTTTATTAATATTCAGAGGTACATGATGCTATATGATTTCAAGTCTCTAGAGAAAACTAAGTTCACTATTTATTAATTTACTAATGGTGTGAACATATGATGGGATCACCTAAAGAAAAGGTCGATGAGTAACATCTAGAATATATGGAGGGATTTTAAAGTAACTTCAAGGACATGTATGTGGGAGAGATGTGCTTTTAGGGAAAGGAAGAGGAGTATTATGCTCTCAATCAAGGTACCACGAATGATGAGGAATATGAATAAAAGTCCATGGAATTGGATAATTATGTCCATGGATTCGCTAAGGATTCTTGTGTTGTTTTTTCCATTAAAGGTTTAGGTGATTGTGTTAGGGACAATGTCAAATTGTATGCCCAACCATCACTAATGTTATGTTGAAGTCCAAACTTTGAGTAAAGTCTATGTGATCGAATCGGGAGTATAATGAGGGATAAATAGGACTTAACATGATTGTATATCCTATGTAACGGAACTTTCATGGAAGGATGTTATATTATTTGAATAAGCAAGGATAACTAATGAGATTATAATAAAAAGACTTGTTAATAAGCAAGCTAATTGACATCAAGAAAATGGATGACCTGTAAATTGATTTAAGGATCAAGATGATGAGAAAGAATAAGGGTGATGCCTTAACAAGAATTTGTGGTATAAATATTATCAATTCCCTAAGAAAGAGAATTGGGCAAAAGATGTAATGAAACATATGAAACCAAAGGATACAATGGAGGAAGGTGTCATAGGTAGGGTATATGCAACAATAGATGAATGGCAGGAAGACTATCATGATTCTTTGATTTGGGTTCAATGTATTATTTTTAGTCAGAGTTATATTTTCTAAAGTATCACTCACAATTTTATTTCTCCTAAAGTGGTGGCCAATTGCAATATTATCTCTAATAATATTCATTGGAAGGTATAAATGGATAATGGTATAATGAAATGGATCAACCAAGTTTTAGATCAATGCATGGGATCATATGATAACATAATTGGTCAAGATTGGTTAGAACTTCACAAATCCAAGGTATATTACAATCGAGAATAAATTACACTTATTAGATGATCAAGACTTAGTTAGAAGCATTCAAGGCTTGGTGACAATTAGATAGAAATCAATTATCTGGGCCAAGTACATCATGCACAAAGTATGAAAGGGATATATTATTCACATAGATGAAGTGAAGGATGATTCAAGTACTAGAATAATAGATCAATTATTGGTGGTTTAAGAATTTATTGATGTTTTTTTTCGAAAAGAAGTACTTAGATTACCACCTATGAGATAAATTAATTATAAAATTGATCTTGTGCTTGAAGCAACCCAACCCAATATCCAAGACACCTTACCAATTCAGAACCAATGAGTTTAGTGAGCTCAAGATGCAGTAATAGGAGTTGTTAGACAAATAATTCATGTGGCCTAATAATTCCCCTCTTGGTGCACTAGTGTTTTTTGTTAAGAAGAAGGATGGTGAAGAACTAGTGAACAAAGTCACAATCAAGAACCAGTGTGGGCCTTGCCGAGGATTGATGATACTTTTGACCAACTTGAAGGAAAAAGGTGTTCTCAAATCTAGGTCTAAGATCAAGTTATCAATAGATCAAGGTAGAGGATGCATACATTCCTAAGACCACATCTCAAACCCCATACAGACACTATAAATTCTTGTCCCTACCTTTTGGTTTGACTAATGTGTCGATAGTTTTCATGAGATTAATCAATGATGTATTATAGAAGTACTTGGATAAATTTATATTGCTATTTATTAACGGCCTTTTATTTACTCCCAAAATAAGGAGGAACACAAGGAACATCTTTGGATTGTTTTTCAAATATCATGAGAGAATAATTGTATGCAACGCTGAGCAAATATGTTTTTTTCGAGGAGAAAAAGTATTTAGGTATGTCATATTAGAAAAGGAATTAAAATTTGATCTGAAAAAAGATAAAGGCAACATTTAGTTGGTCTACTCCTAAAAAATTTGCAAAGGTTACAAACTTCTTGGGTTTATTAAGATATTACGGAAGATTTTTCAAAGGATTTTTAAAGATTACAAGACCATTGAAAAATTGCAAAGAAAAGGGACAAAATTATTCTAGCCAATGGTATATGAGGAAATGTTTTAGGAGTTAAAGGAATTCCTTGCTATGGCACCAATGTTAGTGTTTCTATATTTTGATAAGGACTTCATGGTGTGCATCGATGCTAACATATACGATATCAAGGGAGTATTAACATAGGATGTTAGAGTAGTTAGTTATGAGTCCAATAAGTTAAAGAATTGTGAGAAGAGTTATATAATCAATTACATATAAATATTAGTTATAGTGCATGCTTTAAAAGCATGGTGCCACTATGTGATTGGATAAAAAATTGAGTTGTGTTCCAAAAATGAGATAGTGCATGCTTTAAAAGCATGGTGCCACTATTTGATTGGATAAAAAAATTGAGTTGTGGTTCCAAAAAATGAGAGTTTGAGATATGTGCAGAGAAAACCATTGTTGAACGGTAGGAAGTAGTGATGGGTAGAATTTATCAGTAATTATGATTATGAAATCTTGCTCATTAATGGGAAATAGAACATGATAGTAGATTCCATGAGTTGAAGAAGACATTTATGCACAATTTCTCAAGATTAGTTAGACTTGAGAGAAGTGATTTGAATGCATTCTATAGATGGAAAGTTGTATTAGGTTGTATTTATGGCATTATCAAAAAGAGAAATTTGAAGCCAAAAGGAGACTAGGAAGTATGATTACCACCTAGTGGAGGATGAGGTTTTTATTTGGAGGAACTTAGTGTATGTTCTAGACCAATAAGATCTACAAATATTAGTATTCTAGGAAGCCCTTGATGCTTCTTATTCTAGCCACAGGTTTGGGTTATAGCATATGTGGTCATGTGTTTGGGTTATTATAGGATCAAGGTCATAGACAATCAACTTCTAATAGGAAATGCAAACCTTTCTCATATTTCCAAATGGAAGTGGAAAGAAGTCGAATGGATTTTGTATTACAAGATTAGCTAGAACCCTTAAAGCAGGTATTTTGTGTATCTTAGATTAGTCAACCAAATTAAGTACATTTTATTCTAGAAAAAATGTATCCATCGGCATCTAATATAGCCCACGCTTGTTTTAAGGGAAGGTTAGGTTATCCCTGGGTGGGTTACTTGGAGGATTGAGTGTTGTGAATAGGTGTGAGTCTTGAGGTCAAGTCCTTGGTTGGCTTCTATGGATATTATAGGCCTCAATACATGTCCCTGCTAAGTTAGGTTTCCAAAATTGGAATCGACATATTTACCCTAGGTAACATCCTTGGGATGAGTGGAAGTTCCTGGTCAATTTCCTAGGATCTGCATTTCATTAGGTTGCATGATGTGTCAAAGGTCATAGTTTTAGATCATGATCCAAATTTTACTTCAAATTTTGGAGGAACATGTTGAATAAGTTGCACACCAAGTTGAGTTTGAATACAACTTATCATCTATAATCAGATAGTTAGATAGAGAGGTTAACTGTAGATTGGAAGACATCCTCTGCATGTATTTGATGAACTAGTGAATAAGATGGGAAGACTAACTTTCACTTGTTAAGTTTACCTACAACAAGGGTTACCACCATTCAGTGAATAAGAGCCTATTTGAAGTCCTATATGGGAGAAAGTGTAACTCACATTTTAGTTAGAATAATTTAGAAATAGTGATGACTCGAGGTAGTGGGACCTCCAAGGAAATGGAGAGCATAATAAAGCATGTGCAACAATAATGAAGGATGCACAAGATAGTAAAAGAGCCATGTCAACATGAAAATACTCAAAGAATAAATTTTGAATTATGAGAGAGCATATCTAGGTGAAGCTAAAGACAATTTCCTTAAGTTAGGGTAAATGGAGAAAGCATGCACTATGATATCATGGAACCTTCATGGTTTTGACATAGATTTGTGTAGTAGATTAATCATATCATTACACCTCACTTAGATATTCATAATATATTACATGTATCTTTACTTAATAGGTACATATATATAACCCAAGCTATGTTTTATTCTTTTGCAGCATACATATGGAGAGCATAGGGGAAAGGATCAGATGATTATATAGAGACCTGAACCATGTTAGAAGACATTCTCCACATGTATGTGATGAACTAGTCATCTAGAATCATATCGTTAGATAGAGAGGTGAACCACATATTGGAATACATGCTCTATGTGAGGAACTAGTTAAGAATATGGGAAGTCTAACTTGCGCTTGATAAGTTTACCTACAACAATGGTTACCCACATTCATAGACGTCGGTTGAAGTATTATATGGGAGAAATTGTAACTCACCTATTAGTTAGGATAATTTAGAAATGAGGAAGACTAAAGGTAGTGGGACCTCATAGGAAATGGAGAGCATAACAAATCATGTGCAACAAAAATGAAGTATGCACAAGATAGACAAAGAGCCATGTCAATATGAAAATATTGAAGCATAAATTTTAAATTGGTGAGAAAGTATATATCTAGGTGAAACTAAAGATAAGTTCCTTTAAGTTTGGGTAAATGGAGAAAGCATGCACTTGGATATCATGGACCCTTCATGGTTTTGACATAGATTTGTGTGGTAGATTATAGATTGGCTTTACACCTCACTTAGATATTCATAATATATTACATGTATCTTTACTTAATAGGTACATATATAACCCAAGCCATGTTTTATACTTTTATGGCATACAGATGCAGAGCATAGGGGAGTTCCACAATGAGGTCCTAAGGATCATTGATAGTAGACAACCATACCTACAAAGAATCAGCTGGTTATATAGAGAGGTGAACCATCTTAGAAGACATTCTCCACATGTATGTGATGAACTAGTCATCTAGAATCATATGGTTAGATAGAGAGGTGAACTACATATTGGAAGATATGCTCTATGTGTATGTGAGGAAATAGTTAAGAAGATGGGAAGACTAACTTGCTCTCGATAATTTTACGTACAGCAATGGTTACCGACATTCATAGATCTTGGTTGAAGTATTATATGGGAAAAAGTGTAACTCACCTATTAGTTAGGATATTTTAGAAATGAGGAAGACTCAAGGTAGTGAGACCTCATAGAAAATGGAGATATTAGCAAATCATGTGCAAGAAAAATGAAGGATGCAGAAGATAGACATCATTTCATGATATGGGAGTTCCACAACGAGCTCCTAAACATCATTTCTAGTAGACAACAACACCTACAAAGAAGATTTATTGACTAGGTCTAAGTTAGAATGATACATTATTCATAGGTTGATGATACATGGGAGTTGGAGTATGAGATAAGGGGAATGTACCCTTATTTTTTTTTACAGATACTTAGCTCTTGGGATGTAGTCTCTCTTAGGTGGAGGACTTGTAACACCCAATTTTTATTACTAGCTTATTTAATCATATTTAATGCATAATTTTTTCTTGACCTAGTTGTTATCATTACAAGAGGACACTCTTAGCAATATTGTACATTTCATGGTTATTATATGATTATGGCATACAATTTTCTCTATGAAATTGTTACTGAATTCATGAATTTATGATAGCTCATAACGTTCATGGTGAGCCCATGAGGTTATGTTACTTTACTTAATGATTGAACATCATAATCTTATGATTTCGAAATTAGAATCATTATATTTATTTGAAATCATATTATTCCTTTATTATTCACTATGTTCTCTTCATGTGTATATCATTGCATTATGATTCATTATGTATTTTCAAGCATTATTGTACACACATGAAATATATGGAACATTTTTTGTTATTTATGTTATATTTTACTTATGATTAGTTGAGTTGTGAAACTAAGTACACATGAGTCTAATGATTATAGAAGTAGAGTTCTTGGGGCCCACACTGACTTAGGCCATGTGTTGGGAGCAGGATGAAAGATTATTATGTAAACCATTGTGGGATCACACTTTGGGAAAAGACTTCAAATCAATGTGGGTGATTGTTACAGGTGGTAATTGGTGGCCACCCATCTGGTCATTTTGAGGCCCTAAACAAGTTTTTTTGGGCCCACAATAGTCACACTGTAGAATTTATAAAGAGTGTGATGGGAAAATGTGTAGTCCTCGGATATATCTTTACAATGAGCTATAGTTAACCCCAAACAAAGATTGTATTACCCCCGCCTCTAGAGCCTGATTTTAATCAACATCCACTTCATGCAAATGAGCGTAGCCATCATATCTCTTCTTAGAGATAAGTTTCCACCATTCTAGTGAGTCAGTCACTCTATAATTTTATATTTTTGTACATTCTCTCACCAATAAAAATTGTGCATTACTGTATCTCTCTGTTTATCGTAATATCTATGTATATTTCATTGTTATATATCTTCCTTCATTTCGTTCTCAAAATAATCTGGATTAGTGGTATAAGAGCAAGTTGCTCCTTGTCGTTTCTTAGTACATGTCCTCGAAGAGGTCATGGTATAGAGAGTTGAGACTCGATCTAGTTTCTCTTGAGGACAATTACTCTTGCCATCCCAAGAAACCTCCCATGGTGGAAGAAGAGAGAGGTATGGGAGAAAAATATTCCATCAAGTTGTTGCTCACTGAATCCCTCGCACAACAAAGGAATGAGACATTGGAGAATTTTTCCAAAATCCTTCAATGATTGCCAACAATAATAGTTGTGTCTTTGTCAAGAAGTTTCTTTGGAGACACTTTTCCACTCAAGGTACAAGTTAATTTTTATATTCATGTATTTGAAGGTGAGATCGATGCACATGCTTTGGAAAAATGGTTAAATTTGCTAGAAGGTTATTTCTTTGTTCACAATTTTTTTTGTAGAGAAAATATCACCTTTGTGCTCCTTAAGGCTCTCCCCCATGTCAAAAATTGGTGGGAAAATTACTGGGAGAAAAATTCCATAGAGTATTTTGGAATATTTGGGACCGATCCCACTTGGTATTTTTTTATGGATGCGGTCAAGGAGAAATATTACCTTGTGGGAAACTATGATGACGAGTACATGAAATCAACCACATTGCTTCAAAAGAAGGACTAAAGAGTGACTGAGTCCACATTTCCTCAACCCTCTCAACTAACACTTGGATGAACACTCTTAACCCACTCAATGAGATCTCCTCATTATGTGTGTGACACAAGAACATGAGAAAATAGTGTTCACAAGCATATGAGCAAAGAATTCATCTTTGCTCCTATGTGCTCTCTGTGTGTCTCATACTCTCACTTAGGCTGTCTTTTATTACATTGAGTTAAACCTAAGTCCAACACCCTAGATCTTCACTTTAGATCTATGTTTTAGGACTTGATCAACTCACTTAAGTTAATAATGACAAAACTTAGGCATTTAACTTAATTAATCTGACATTAATTAAAAATTACTTTCACTTAATAATCCCCTTATCAAATGGATTTCCTAAGGTTATGAGAGGCATTACACACTATGTCCATAAGATAAAGAACAAGCCAATGTGGAAGTACATGTATTATGCTAAATACATCAACACTCCCTCTTAGCAAGGAAGGTACTTCTACCACCTTAGGGTGGCTTTATCTTAACTATTAGATATGCCACCTAATGGATTGATCTCTTTGACACGAAAGTTATTCCATCCATCTCCCTTAGACACGTTTTCAAATACTTCCCTTTGATCATGCTCCTAGAATCCTCCTACTCCTGAGCTTCTTGCATGGTCATCTCGTATGATGACCTATTCTGGATAGATTTGGAAGGTTTCTCCCGCCCTCCCGAACCTGAAGGTTGAATCCCTCTTAGTTGATCAACCTTCAAAGCTACCTAATAATTGTCCTCTGTCGCTTTGTTGCTTGCCAATGCTCACAAGCCACTCAACACAATTTTTCAGCTACCTGAATCCCTACCTACGACCCGCTGCCCATTGCATGGATTTGTTGTGTGCTCCCCGAAACCCTACGTGAGGCTCCTCAATTATCTCACCCTTCTTCACGACAGTTCTACCTGCTGCCTAGGGCTTTTTCTGCTACCCAGGGAACCTATACACTTACCATGTTTTCCCAGCCCCTGTTGTTGAATTGGTTGTCCTCAATGGCAACTTGAGTTATGTTGGTGATGATCATGCCCTCTCGGTGATTTTTTTTCCTCTTCCCGTGACATGCCCCTGCTCACTCTACTAAACAACCCATGAAGCCCTCACTTCAGCTCCTACATCCTTCGATCCCTTTCTACACCAACACCCGTAGTTCTTCAACAACCCCACAGAGATTAATGGTTGTAGCTCGTAGTGCCCGTTGTTATCCTTCATCGTTTGCAACCCTTGTGACTCCCCTTCAATTCACCCATGGATTACCTCTGTCAGCTACTTTCTCATGTGTAGACACTCTCCCATGCACTCGTGTATGCCTCTGTTGTCACACGCCCAACACTTCACATCAGTCCACAATTATCTCTTTAACAGCTCCATGATTGGCCCATATTCCACATCTTCTCATAAGACTTTAGTTCATGCCTCAACTCCACATCGTGTCGATGGATCTTTTGTCGATCGTCCACCTTCAATGCTTAGCTTGTCTTTCTTCCTCAGTTGATCCTATGATTTTCTTTGTCGCTGACTGTCAATACCACCTGCATATGGACTCTACGTTCCGAGCTTGGCCTTCACACTGTAATATCTGTCGACTATCACTTCCACCCTATATTCTGCAAGGCCACTGTTCTCTGCTAAAACTTCATGCCTCGACACCCAACCTCGCTCATGAGATGTTGTCTCTCCACGAGATCTCCTTGTGTTCCTAGGTCTATCCCACATCAATAGTTGTTCTGCCTACATGTGCAGTACCCACGTTGGTTCTGTTGTGACTTACTTAACACACCCATGTGAGATCCCTTAAGCCCAAATAGTCTCTTCACCATCAATACTCAGTTCATCCCATGATCTACTTCATATATGCACAACTCTACAATACATGGTTATCTCATGATATCATATCTGTGGCCTTTATTCCATATGTACGATGTGCGACTACTTTCTTTTAATTTCTCTATTTTTTCTAATTTATTTTATTAACGCCACAACTTCAATCTATATAAAACAAATGCCCACATACATGTAAATGCATTGCAAATTTTGTCCTATGTAATCTAGTTTCACCTTTCAGAGTCTCGGCTATGACACCGTGTTATTTTTTATCCAACCAAATTGTTGACACTTAGCTTAAATAAAATAACTTTATTAACTAGATGCAAAACTAGATTCCTAACCAATTACAACGAAAATATACAAACAAAAAACAATCACATTGCACAATAGATTTTGGGTTAATACCCCTAGAAAAAACCTCCAAGGGAAACCAGATCTGAGTTTGATTATAAATTTTGGGCTCCCATCTTGGGATAATGGCCCATGAGAGGAATAAAATGCAGCAATAGCCTATCCCACCTAGCAGTTATCTCCCTTGCTTCCCCTCAACTCTCCTCATTTTGTGTCACACAAGCACATGATCAAAGAATCCTTCTTTTCTCATATGTGGTCTCTGTTAGTCTCATCCTCTCACCTAGGCTTCCTTTAATTACATAGATCTCCTCTAAAGTGATCAACGACTAAGGTATAATATTACATTCACGTTAAATATAATTACTAGGACTTACTCAAATCACTTAAGTTACTAATTCCAACTTAGGCATTTAACTTAATTAATCTCACACTAATTAAAAAATACATTCACTTAATAATCACTTTATCAAGAGAATTTCCTAAAGTTTTTAGGGGCATTATGGACGAGTTCCACATTCTAGAGACCGAGCCAATGTCCAATGTGGAAGTACCCGTTTGATTCTAAATACATCAATAATGACCTTATAAACCTTGTGAATGAATTTGGGATAATGTTGTTCTTCCAAGTCAATTAGAGTTTGTGTCCCAAAGGCACTAGAATGAGATTTAATAATTAACCTTCATATGTCCTATGAAAATTTACCCTAACCCTAATTTTTTCCTAGACCTATTTATGATTTTTTACTACCATGTCTAGTTTGTTGGGTCAATCATTTCTCAAATGATCAGTGAAATACATGGTTACATGTATTCAATATAATGTAATTTTCTTTTCTCTTTGAATGAAATAAAAGTTACAGTCTTTTTTTAGGAAAAAAATATTAATTATACCTAGACTATTCTAGTTGCAAACAAAATTTAAAAATAAATATTTGATTCACTAATACTATGTAGGAAAGAAACCCCTTTTTCCTAAAGAAAGAGATGAAACTTGACCTTTTGAAATAACCAACGGGTGGTTTATAAGGGAACATATTTCAACTCCTACCAAATGCCTCTAGGTGTATTAAGTTGTTAGAAATGATTCACCCTAAATAGTATCTATAAGAAATCCAAGATACCATATAGTTATCACTAATACTATAACAATGACGTCATATGCTTCCAAGTATCATCTAACCTTAATCCCATATGTGAGACTATAAAAAACTTATTTCTTTTATTTTTTTATTATTCTTTCTTTTATTTTCTTCTTTTTTATTTACTGTTATAAATAGATATAGAATAGAAAATATTATTTTACTATATATTTTGGTTTGTTTATTTTCAATGAGTGTATATTATGTTCATTTAAACATAATTGTGTCAAGAGGTTCTGTACAACCCAATATGGGGGTGATGTTGTCACATACATAATGTTACGTTAAGAAAAATACAAGTTGTCTCAATTACACTTTGAATAAAGATCTATTTTGACCCTGTATCTATTAAGTGTTGAGAGGGATCAAATGTTTTAATGTGAAAACTTCTTCTATCAGTCATCTTAATCTCTATCAAAACTTCAAGCATAAACCAATTAAAGCCTCAAGCATAAACCTATATGTGTTTAATAAAATCTAGGTTGTTATGGATATTTGTCAAAACCCCAAGCATAAACCTCTATTTGTTTAATAAAATATAGTCTACCATAGATATTTGTCAACATATCTAGATGCATAAAGATTTTTTGCCCACGATTCACCTCTCTTCCAAAATCGTAGTTCAACTCAATAGAAGAACCAAACTTTGTAAATGTTACATACTATCAAATTATTATAAAACTATCATTATTCTTATCAAAAACAAAAACAAAATGTGGGTCAATTTTTTTCCCAAAATGCGGCTCAATGACATATTGTAAATTGAATTTCTAAGAGAACCCTAATTTCCAATGTTTCCCCAAAGAAACAAAATTAACCAGGACTAGAGCTTATTACATGTTGATAATATCACTTTGAGAATTCTATTAGACAAGAATGTTATTCTTTGAAGGGCAGAAAACAAGGCTTAGCCTTCACACCTTCTCCATGAGGGTTAATGATAAAGTTAGATTTCCTTAGAAATGAACGCACTCGCACTTCGGCCTTAGCAGAGCACTCATTTAAAACCAAACATCATGTTTTCCTTGAGGATACTAAGATTTTAGCAAAAGAGGACCATTACTACAAGAGACGCCTAAGAGAAGCCCTAGAAATAATCNATCATTATTCTTATCAAAAACAAAAACAAAATGTGGGTCAATTTTTTTCCCAAAATGCGGCTCAATGACATATTGTAAATTGAATTTCTAAGAGAACCCTAATTTCCAATGTTTCCCCAAAGAAACAAAATTAACCAGGACTACAGCTTATTACATGTTGATAATATCACTTTGAGAATTCTATTAGACAAGAATGTTACTCTTTGAAGGGCAGAAAACAAGGCTTAGCCTTCACACCTTCTCCATGAGGGTTAATGATAAAGTTAGATTTCCTTTGTTGAGTTGATATCCAAACATCGTAGTTGAAGTAGAAGGCACCCATTTCGATTTTCATGTTCATTTGTTTGACCATAAAAGGGTTACTCATGTCGTTGTTCATACAATGGCTCTACATGCACATAGGAAACCATGTTGGGCCTTCTTCCATCATCACAGCCTCTAATGAGTAATTATTAACTACACCATTTTCAGATATGATCGATTGCAAGTCTCCCAAAAAAGAATATTGTTGATCATAATGAATCATCATGTTGTTTCTATTACAAATTGAAGATGGCATCTCAGATTTCTTGGCATCCATCCCAAATACCATCTTCAATCTCTAATCACAACAACATGATGATTCGTCACGATCAACAATATTCTTTTTTGGGAGACCTGTAATTGATCATATATGAAAACGTTGCAATTAACAATTAACCAGAGGTTGTGAGAGAAGATGAAGGTCCAAATTGGTTACCTATGTTTATGTAGAGGGGTTATATCACAAAGACATGAGAAACCCTTCTATGATCAAACAAATTACATGGAAATGGGTGCCTTCCACTTCAAACAGGAGGCTTGAAATCAACTCACCGGAGGCAGTCTAACTTTATCGTTAACCCTCATGGAGAAGGTGTGCATGATAAGCTCTAGTTTCTGTCTTTTGAAGAAGTAGATAATTAACCCTCATGGAGAAGGTGTGCATGCTATGCTCTAGATTTTGTCCTTTCAATAAATACATAACCTTCGCCTTTGATAGAATTTTCAAAGTGATATCACCCAATTTTGTTTCTTTGGGGCAACAATAGAAATTAGGGTTATAATCCACTTTTGGATCTCTCTGAATTAAAATTTAGTGCTTCCTTGAATGTAATTCTTTGACATATAAGAAAAGCATTATGTGGTTTCCTCCCGCATTAGGTTTTCAGTAAATATTGGTGTACTATGTATTGTGTGGATGTGTCTATTGTTATTTATTATGCACTAATGGATGTTAATGTTTATGATGCAATAATATATTGATGATGAGTTGATGAACATTGTTGAATAAGTTAAAGGAATATAAATTGTTGTTAAACGTGGTACAAATTATTCATTACTGATTCACCCACCTCTTAGTAATCCAACAACAATTGTTTTTGTTTATGGATATAATATACTTGAGGCTAGTTAAGTTGCAAAACTAAGTGCATGTAAGTATAATAATTGCAATGCTCGAGACTCACTTTGGCTTAGGTCAAATGTCATGAGCATCATGAAATATTATTATATAAATCATTGTAGAGTCAACTTGAAGAAGTACTTCAACTCAATGTGGATGAGAAAGTATAGGGGACTGTTAGTTTTTCTTCAACTCAACACTCGACAATTAGCTAAAATAAAATCACTTTATTAACTAGATGCACAATTAGGTTCCTAACCAATTAACATAATCATAAAAGTAGAAACCAATCATAGTGCATAATATATTTTGGGTAAACACCCATGCAAAAAATCCCTAAGAGAAAACCATATCTCAGTTTGATTATAAATTTTGGGCTACCATCCTAGGATAATGGCCCTTTAGAGGAATACAATGTAGCAATAATGTGGCCCACTTGGATGTTATCTCATTTGTTTCCCCTTATCACATTTCCTCAACCCTACCCACTCACACTTGGATGAACTCTCTTCACTCAATCAATGAGATCTCCTCATTTTATGTGTGACACAAGAACATGAGCAAATAGTGTTCACAGGCATATGAGCAAAGAATTTTTCTTTACTCCTATGTGCTCTCTATGTATCTCAAACTCTCACTTAGGATCCCTTTTAGTACATTGAGTTAACCGGTAATGTACCTCTAATTTATCGAATCTACCATAAAAAAAAAATCTTATGTATCATTATCCTCTTAAGTTTGTATGTAATTATTGTTAAAGGGGTTTGTCTTCATTTGTATCATAAACTCTGCGAGGTACCCATGTTCTCTCTATCGCATGATTTCCACTCTACCCCATTCGTATTACTTGGTTGGATAACATTATGAGGATAGGTTTCTCGACTCTAGGAGTTTGACAGATCTTACCTCTATTCGCTTATGTCTATATTCATAAACAAATAGTCTAGACATAGGAACCATATTCCTAGTCTATCCTTAGTGCGATATTATCTATGTTGCGCATAGGATGAAGTAACTTATTTTTGTTTAAAACTGTATGTCTTCTATAGATTCACGAGGTAGGGTCCATGTCTCTTAATTGGACATAGGTGTTTCGAAAGATGCTTAGCAAACTGTGGGATGGTTCAGTTCTTAAACATGTTTGGGTAGCAGAATTTAGAATGGAAAGACTCCAACTGAACCGGATTCAACTGCATGATGTGTAAACAGGGTATCATCTAAACGAGAGGCTAACAGTGATGGGCACACTTGGAAAAATAAACGGGACCTAACTAGTCAAGTCACAGAATAAATTGCTATTAACTTTCACGATTTCTCGAGGTGAGAGGGTAGGTATGTTTGTCAAAAAAATTAAGGCATCTTGTATCTACCATTAATGTGTTCCTAGTATTTGCATCTTGAAGACGCCTCTTGTCATTCCCTCCAACTGGATCGTGCCAGTTCAGCCCCAACACATGGCCATAACCACTACTGTACTCTCGACAATAAAATTAGTCGTCAAAGGAGACGCTCTTAGGGTTGCAGATGTTTCCTTAGTCATTGTGAAACACTTGAAATAGATATGCATGATGTTCCTCCATAGGAAAGGAATTTCCCAAGTGGAGGCCACTACTCATTGGAGTAGACCAGGTCACCCCCTCCTCTGGTAAGTATTTCCTTTGAACGCTACTGTAATATCAAGGATATAAGGAAATTTTTCGGAAGGTTCATTATCGTGAGAACGACTTCTGTTTTGTACTCTGGTTATAATATTTTATTAAGAAGCCCTAGTTATTATTCCTCTAGAGGCTAGGACCGTTCCTGGAGGAGGTTGTAAGATTGTTAGTCCCTTCTCCAGTTCTCTAAATGGCTCGGCCCGCCCACCTGTGAATCCTGTAATTATGGGTATTTCCACTCACATAGTTTTCTCCGTAGGTAGTTACTACTATGTTTGGTTACTTTCATTATCATTCTTCCTTTAATAAATATCGGGGAGGCATTTATCCCTTGGGAATGGTCACCAAGAAATTAAGAGATTTTTTTTAAGGGGTGGAAGGGTCCCCTGTTTGGTAGTATACTATACGACATTCTTATTTTATTTCCCTGTAAGGATGGAGCCATTCTTTTGTAGGTCTGCCAGACTCTCGCTTGGTTTCCACACAATTAATTACTTTATTTAGGTGTAAATCCTTCTGTTCTTGTAGTGCCTCGAACAACTTATGGGGTTCTTACAACGTACAAAGTTTGTACTAAAACCTTGTTATCTATATGGTCAGAGATTAGTTCCTGTCACTTGAATACCATAGAGTAATGACCCTTCCCTTTACTGTTTGGTTATAATTATTCATTGTTGTTTAGTTCATGAATGTTTCAAGCTTAACCCCTTTAATAAGGTCCATGTCTTGTACGAAATGTATTTATTATTACTTCAGTCTCCTCGTAAGGCATGCTTGAACAATTTATAGGTTAAGGGTTTTCGCTACTGACTACTTCTTTGTAAGAGAGGACTTATTAAGATTTGGTATCGACACTAATGGTGGGATCCTTTTGATGTGAGGGTAATGATTAGGGATACTTGGACCCCCTTCTCCTCATTCTGGGATGTTTATCCAAATGAAAAAGTGACAAGGGAAGGATGCCAAAATCTAGGCATAAGTTAAGTATTGTTCGGTCTCAACTATTTCCAGTATTCATCGTTCTATTGAAATTTTGAATTTGTTTTAATTCGTATATTATACTAATCCTTTAAATTATATAATTTGTAATGCCATGGGATGCTGAATATTACCTACCACTAAAAAAGGTATTCGGGTTCTATGTTGAGTGTCTCACAGACTTATTCTTCTGAGTACTAGAAATGAGAATCGACGCTCTATAAATTTTTATTACTGAAGACGTTTCGTCTTCATTCTTAGTGTCTTCCGGATATTAAGGATGTTTCTGATTGATATATTGATAACTTGTAGTTGGAGGAGGACACAATACTTGCAGGAATTAGATTTATATTAAGTTCCCTTTGATATTTAATTCCCAAATTCTTTTCTTGTGACAATGTAATTGAAAACAATATCAGGCATGGCTGATTAAAAATCTACTTAATGGTAGTACGATTTCTTCATCATAATTAGAATGTTTATAATTGGAAAAGATTTTCTCACTCTATTTTATTATTTTGTGTCATTATGCTCAGAGGCTTTGTTATGGTCAATTAGGATTGTTACTTCTGTAAACTCCTATTTATTCCCAGAATATATATATATGGATTAAATATCTATCTTTCTTTGAGTTGTATGTGAACATTGTTGGGATTAAGCTCTACAAGGAAAAAGTTGCAGACATATCGGCAGTAATCATTATTATCACTTGGCGCATAAGTTATTAATGAAGTATAACTACCCTATGTAAAGTTCTTAGGTTCAAGTCCATTTACAAGTAGATAATTCCGTACACTCAGTTTCGATATACTGGTAATTACCTTACAACTTTCTCCGTTATAATAACCAAGTTTAAAAAGGGATTATACTGTAATTCAACCATGTAATTTTCTTCCAATTATCATAACAATTAAAAGGGAGACTTTAATATTCATTCAAGATTAACTCAAACATAAAAATGTTACTCAACATTGGTTACCTATTTGCATGCAGAGGGGTTTGAGTTTTCAAAATCCTGAAGTTCGGTATTGCGAAGAGATCACATCTATTGATCTCAGCGAAACATATCTAGTTCATCGATTGGGAAAGAGCAGATATGAACCACCATTTTGGAAGTATCATCAATATCACGATATCGACGATCCCATAGAATTACAGGGACAAGAGTTGTGTGGAGTTTAAAATATTGAGGGCGGGCCATAATCCAAACCGTGATTTCATAACGAGGACACGTGGATTCCTGAAGACAATTGCTGGCCCAAAAGTGGTTTAACTCCAAATCGCTTGTGACCGAGCCCACAATCTTATGGTCATACCCAACGCCACATTCAAGAGAACGATTATCTGAAAAGGATTTATCGCTCAACACTCTGAGGTTTCATAGCAGAGAGAAAGAGAAGGTCCTGGGTTCTATAAGTCCTGCACTAAGAAGCCGAAAGGGCCCAAGTCTTGATACATAAGGAAGCCATTAAGTTTTCAGAGAATCAGCAGACTCAAGAATCAAAGATCCTTTGACTGGGAGGTCGCGTAGCCCTACGGAGGAGTAGGGGGACTGCATCACCCCTGGTCACTCTACTCAACAACCCATGAATCCCACACTTCAGCTCCTATGTCCTTTGAACCCTTTCTACACCAACACCTGTGGTTCTTCAACAACCCCACACAGATTAATGGTTGTAGCTCACAGTGCCCATTGTTATCCTTCATCAGTTGCAACCCTGTGCGGCTCCCCCTAACTTCACCCACTGATTACCTCTCTCAGCTACTTTCTCATGTGCGAACACTCTCCCATGCACCCATGTTTGCCTGTGTTGTCACACGCCCAACACTTCACATCAGTCGACAATTATCTCTTTAACAGCTCCATGATTGGCCCATATTCCACATCTTATCAGTAGACTTCAGTTCATTCTGCAACTCCACATCCTGTTGATGGATATTTTTTCAATCGTCCACCTTCACTGCTCATCTTGGCTTGCTTCCTTAGTTGATCCTATGATTTTCTTTGTCGCTGACTATCAATACCACCTACACACAGACCTTGCATTCCTAGCTTGGCCTTCACACTATAATATCTGTCGAGTATCACTACCTCCCTATCTTCTGCAGGGCAACTCTTCTCTGCTAAAACTTCATGCCTCCACACCCATCCTCGCTCATGATATGTTTTCTCTCCATGAGATATCCCTGTGTTCCCAAGTCTATCCCACGTCGGTAGTTCTTCTGCCCACATGTGCAGTACCCACGTTGGTTCTGTTGTGACTCACTTAACAAACCCATGTGAGATTCCTTAAGCCCAGATCCTCTCTTCATTGTCAATCCTCAGTTCATCCCATGATCTACTTCACTTTTGCACAATTGTACAATACATGGTTATCTCATCCAATCCACGTATCATCACAACCTATCTCAGATCTGTGGAATTTATGCCATCTGTACGATGTACGGCTACTTCCTTTTAATTTCTCTCTTTTTTCTAATTTATTTTATTAACCCCGCAACTTCAATCTATATAAAAAGAAAAATACCATATACCTATAAATGTGTTGCAAATTTCGCCATGTGTAATCTAGTTTCACCTTTCAGAGTCTCGGCTCTAACACCATGTTAGTTTTTCCCCAACCTAACTCTTGACACATAGCTTAAATAAAATCACTTTATTTACTCGATGCACAACTAGGTTCCTAAGAAATTACAACAAAAATATACAAACAAAAAACAACTGCATTGCATAATAGATCTCAGGTAAACACCCCTCGAAAATACTCTCAAGGGAAACGAGTTCTCAGTTTGATTATAAAATTTGGGCGGATAATGGCCTATCAGAGGAATAAAATGCAGAAATAGCCTATCCCACCTAGTTGTTATTGTTACAATATAAGTGGATGTGCTCATTTTACCATTAACAATACCTTTTTCACCCAACCATAGGCCGAATCCAACTTCGGAGCACCTTAACCTTTACATAGAATCACTCTGGAAGAAAACCCCAAGCTAGATAGCCAATCAAAGGGTAGCACACATTTCCCCAAGGATAATGCATCAACAAGAATTGATTAGATAGTCCAAACCCTATCCAAGAGATAGTCCAAGCTTAATTGCTATCTACAGCAGCTGCAATGGTAGCTCTCCTCCAAACCTGCGCAGAAACTGGGCAACTGCAGATCGCACAAGTGCTACTCTAAAATTATGAGGCTGCCTCCCAAAATGAGAACTGGCCTCCTGTATTTATACTAATTTTTGCTAACTGCCTCGGTTGACTTCTCATTGTGGTATCTATCTGTTCAGTATATATTATTATTTTTGGTCGACTTCTTCTCTTGGATGCTAATAACCTAATATAAATTATCTTCTTGAGCCGACAAGTCTTCTAGGGTTATTAGCTAACTCATTAAGGTTTCTTCTTTCTTTCCGGAGTATTCTATCCTTGTCGGGTTTACACATGGAGGTAAATATCTAAAGAAACTACCATAATATCAACACTCCCTCCTATCTAGGGAGGTATTACATGTAATGTTCTTCAGCAAAAATCATACCATTCACCTGGTAGCATCAACATAGTTATATAGACTAGATCATGAGCACCATCATCATCATCAGTTGCATCATCTCTCGAAACCATACTCTATCTGAGTAATCAGACGTGATACTCACTCCACAGAGTGACACAAGAGCCATTCTTCTAGTCTAGAAGAGTAAATGTTTTGAACCATTTTCTTTCTAAAAAATCTCTTCTCATCATTCATCTAGCTGATAATTATTTCCAATAAAATGTTGATAGTCTTCAAGGCAATCAGAACAAAATAGAACACAATTGTATCTATCCATAGTAGTACATAACTACAATCCAGTGGTGCACTAACACACCCAAGTAACACACATGTACTTGATTAGCAATGTATAGTCACGAACAATGGAACACATACACCACAGTAGTATACATCTACTATCATACAGTCTTCATAACAATCATCTGATATCAACCTGCACATAAACAATGTTATNAAATCATACCATTCACCTGGTAGCATCAACATAGTTATATAGACTAGATCATGAGCACCATCATCATCATCAGTTGCATCATCTCTCGAAACCATACTCTATCTGAGTAATCAGACGTGATACTCACTCCACAGAGTGACACAAGAGCCATTCTTCTAGTCTAGAAGAGTAAATGTTTTGAACCATTTTCTTTCTAAAAAATCTCTTCTCATCATTCATCTAGCTGATAATTATTTCCAATAAAATGTTGATAGTCTTCAAGGCAATCAGAACAAAATAGAACACAATTGTATCTATCCATAGTAGTACATAACTACAATCCAGTGGTGCACTAACACACCCAAGTAACACACATGTACTTGATTAGCAATGTATAGTCACGAACAATGGAACACATACACCACAGTAGTATACATCTACTATCATACAGTCTTCATAACAATCATCTGATATCAACCTGCACATAAACAATGTTATGATATAAACTGAATCATCTCGGACAATATTTCACTCACATTTGTGAGATCTGAAAGAATATCTACCCTCAGAGTAGAACAATGAGATATTTGGACTATTCTTCTCAAGCAAGGAAGAATAACTGTCATGTCTTTTGAACTTGGACCATTCCCCACCCTGGGCCATTCCTCCTACACTAATAAAAGTGCACCCTTGAGAGAATGTATAAACCCTAAGAAATGCCTATCCCTGATTTTTGAGCCTGGACCATTCCCCACCCTGGGCCATTCCTCCTAAACTAATCAAACTCCACCCTAGAGAGAATGTATAAACACTAAGGAATGAGTGTCCGGACAATTTCCTCTATTAACAACAAGAGGAAAAGACTATCCTGTATCAACCTCCCAAACATACCATTCCTCATGTTAACCACAATGAGAAATCATTGTCCGATGAGGCAGGCCAGTCTTCTTGACCACGCTAGACCACTCCCCATGTTAACCACAATGAGAAGTTGTTGTCTATGATACATCAACAATCTAGACCATTTCCCATGTTAACCATAATGGGAAATCGTTGTCCATCAGAAATCTCAATCGACTTTCCGAACTAGAAAGGAAGTTGCTGATCCTGGACCATTTTTCGAATCGAAAACTAACTTTCCATAAATCAATACATATGAGTTCTCCCTCCTAACCTCGGAGTCATCTCTTCCTTTTTCAATAAGGAAGTCATATCCACAAGCTCCAACTTGAGTACGCAAACTTTTTCATCTCGGATAAAAGCTTTACCAACATGTTTGTTTATCTGCTCATCTGTGGAGATATGTATTTGAGAACCTCTTTCTCCTTTCTGAACTTCATCATGGATAATGTAATGCTTGATTTCAAATGTACTTCTTTCTCGAGCACTGGTTTTTCTTTGAAGGCTTCATGTATATTTGATCAATAAAGTATGTCATCGTTGGAACACTCGAACATATCCATGTGGCACTTCTTCTGTCATCATGAGATTTGATCTACTCAATAATCATCTTGATACAATATCTTTGTTATAGAGAATCTTCACCACGCTTCTGTTGTGCATTGGAGGTTCTTCACCAAGTTATCTTCTTCCATATGTATACAAGAGTCTGTTTCAGGTATGCCTCAAATTCTTGAGGTTGCTCTTCATATGCTCTTTGTTCAATTTCTCTGGAGAACAGTCTTTGCATTCATCTTGATGTAGCACTCCAACCCATGGATGACATAATGACTCATGTAGAGGTATGTCTGGTTTACCAGAACGAGCAATCATCATTGTATTCTCCCTCCATCTGGGAGAACCTCTAGTTCTGAATCTTGCAATGCTTTCATTTATAAGTCTTATGTACACTGTTCTTCATCACAACTTTCAGTTCTGTTTGATTTCTTTCATATTAGGCTGGTAATCTTGTGATTCTCTATACAATGACTGGTTGTTTAGGCTTCTCTTCTTTCTTGGAATCTTCATGTTCTTCCTCATGTTTTTTCTTTATCCTTTGGGTGCACGGAGTTTCTTCTAGATTCCATTCCGTAAAGATTCTACTTCTTTTCATCATAGGATCACACATCTAGATGGACAACCAGGGATACTTTAAGGCTTCTCTTCGAAGAAGACTTCTTCTAAGGTTGAACTAAGCACGTACTGTCTTTCATTGTTACTAACATGGATATATACTTCATCATCTTCAGTGGATCATAGGATTAGCTCCCTCCCCTGTTTCCCCTAAACTCTCCTCATTTTGTGTGACACAAGCACATGAGAAAATAATACCTCTTTGCTCATATGCAGTCTCTCTCAGTCTCATCCTCTCACCTAGGCTGCCTTTAATTACATTGATTTTACCGTAAGTCCAAAACCCTAGATCTCCT
>SNQJ01S0023013.1:72542-98557 GCA_010110895.2 Picea sitchensis | reverse complement strand
AAGAAATCCAAGATACCATATAGTTATCGCTAAGACTATAACAATGAGGTCATATGCTTCCAAGTATCATCTAACCTTAATCCCATATGCGAGACTATAAAAAAAACGTTTCTTATTTTTTTATTATTCTTTCTTTTATTTTCTTCTTTTTTATTTATTTTTATAAATAGATATAGAATAGAAAATATTATTTTACTATATATTTTAGTTTATATATTTTTAGTGAGTGTATATTATATTCATTTAAACATAATTGGATGAGAGTTTCTATACAATCCAATATGGGGGAGATGTTGTCACATACATACATAAAGTTACCTTAAAAAAAATACAAGTTGTCTCAATTACACTTTGAATAAAGATCCATTTTAACCCTCGATCTATTGAGTGTCGAGAGGGATCAAATTTTTAAAGTTGCAAACTTCTTCTATGAGTCATCTCAATCTCTATCAAAACTTCAAGCATAAACCAATTAAATCCTCAAGCATACGCCTCTATGTTTTTAATAAAATCTAGGTTGTTATGGATATTTGTCAAAACCCCAAGCATAAAACTCTATGTGTTTAATAAAATATAGTCTACAATAGATATTTGTCAACATATCTAGATGCATAAAGATTTGTTGTCCATGATTCACCTCTCTTCCAAAATCATAGTTCACCTCAATAGAAGAAACAAACTTTGTAAATGTTACATACTATCAAATAATTAGAAAGCTATCATTATTCTTATGAAAAACAAAAACAAAAAGTCGGTCAAATTTTTCGCAAAATGCGGCTCAAAAAAATATTGTAAATTAAATTCATGGAGCTCAAAAAGTGGTAGAGTATCAAGTTAGCACCATAATATAAGAGAAACCTAATTTCCAATGTTCCCCCAAAGAAACAAAATTGTGCAGGACTAGAGCTTATTACGTGTTGATAATATCACTTTGAGATTTTTTTTAGACATGAAGGTTATTATTGGAAGGATGGAAAACAAGGCTTAGCCTGCGCACCTTCTGCATGAGGGTTAATGATAAAGTTAGATTTCCTTTGCTGTGTTGATATTCCGTCATCGTGGTTGAAGTAGAAGGCACCCATTTCCATTTCTGCGTTCATTTGTTTGACCATAGAAGGGTTACTCGTGTCGTTTTCCATACAGTGCCTCTACATGCACATAGAAAACAAGATTCGGCCTTCTTCCATCATCGCAGACTCTACCGGATAATTATTAACTACAACATTTTCAGATATGATCGATTGCAAGTCTCCCAAAAAAGAATATTGTTGATCATGATGAATCAGCATGTTGTTGTTATTAGAAATTGAAGATGGTATCTTGGATTTCTTTGTATCCATCCCAAATACCATCTTCAATATCTAATTGGAACAACATGATGATTTGTCGCGATCAAGAATATTCTTTTTTGGGAGACGTGCAATCAATCATATCCAAAAACATTGCAATTAATAATTAAACAGTGGAGGTCACGACAGAAGATGAAGGTCCAACTTGGTTAACTATGTGCATGCAAAGGGGTTATATGAGCAACGACATGAGTAAACTTTATACGATCGAATAAATGACATGGAAATGGGTGCCTTCCATGATCCAGGAGGCTCCCAATGTCTAGAAAATGCTCAAAGATGAAAGTTCTCGTAATTGAGTGAAGCCAATTCCATTGCGACCAGCTCATCGCACTGTTTTTATCCATATATTTACTTTCTCAAACAGGCTCCATATGCGAGATTTATCGCACTCTGATCAGATTCTCAAACAGCTAAAAATTCCAAGGGTCAACTAACAAAAAGTCAATGTTGACATCAGCATGACATCACGAAAGATAATTAATGATATTGATGTGGCAGAAACATGTTGAAGCACTGCAGAAGTTGACTGGGAAGATGATAGATACAATTACAATTGGACATGTGGCATGTGGTCTGAGAAAATGTGGTGGTGCCACATGGCCCATGCATGGGTAGCCACCTGGCACCCAGTCAGCAGTCGAATGGCAAGTTCCAAATATAAGTTTGGGGTTCATGAGAATGGAACCCGTGACCTATGACCAACCCCAATCTTTGGGCAGAGGTCCTATTATGAACGCGCCAATCATGTTACTTGTTAAACTTAACCCACAAAAGTTTATTTATGTTGTATTTAATTATATGGTGGTGGAAAGGTGGGGCTGGGGCTAAGCCCGAGCCCATGGTTACGTTCTACCATACCACATGACCATGCGGCAGGCACGACACAAAGGATTTGGATAGATGCTATCCCTCGGATATCGGGTTGTTTCCACAGGATCGATACCTAATCCTCGAAAGGCCCACATGGGGTTTATCTTCTAGACCTTGATCCCATGCAAAGCACAATAAAACCAGGATCTAGCGCGTTTAAGGGGCCAGTGCCTAGCCCTTTGGGCTGGCGCTAGCCCATATGGTTAGCATATGACCACAAAATAGGGTGCACGCTTAGCCCAAGGGGGATACTCTGTGTATTGTTAATTAAAATTGGGTTTTTGACTTATATTTAGCCCAGAATATGTAATTTTTGGACTTTTGAGGATATTATGGCCATTTGGAGGGCGATTTGATCGTAGAAAGAGGCTAGATCTTCAAGGGAAGTTGGTCTTATCTTTTTTATCTTGAAAACTATATAAACCAAGATTTTTGAAGCTTGAGGGTAACTTTTTTATGGAGGGAATTTGAGGAGCACCTTGTCCATTTTGGCCTTTTCTCATGTTTTGAGAGGCATTTTTGTCATGCTTGTGAGAGGATTTTGATGAGGCATGTATGAATCGAAGCAAGGATGTATTTCACAACAGATCTGAAGCATGTTATGTGACAACAAAGAGTCATTGTAAGAGAACTTGAGAATTTGAAGATCGATAAAGATGTCCTCCACTTCGAAGCAGGCCCGGAGACGTAGCCACTCATTGTTGAACTCTGTTATCAAGTCCTTGTTGTCTTCGTCTCTTTTGTTGTTGTTCATATCTCCATTTTTACAGCATGGTTAATTAATACCTGAACTCTTTAAACAACTTTAAGCATCTAAATAAGACAATTGTTTATTATTCCTTCCATTTTTGGATCATTCTACTTCAAACAAGCGGCATGAAATCAACTCACCAGAGGCAGTCTAACTTTATCATTAACCCTCATGGATAAGGTGTGCATGCTAAGCTCTAGTTTCTGTCTTTTCAATAAAGAACCCATTTCCATTTTCGTGTTCATTTGTTTGACTATAGAAGGTTTACTCATGTCGTTGTCCATACAATGCCTCTACATGCACATAGGAAACCAAGTTGGGCCTTCATCCATTATCGGGACCTCTACCAAGTAATTATTAGCTACAACATTTTCAGATATGATCAATTGCAAGTCTCCCAAAAAGGAATATTGTTGATCATGATGAATCATCATGTTGTTGCTATTAGAGATTGAAGATGGTATATAGGATTGCTTGGTATCCATCCCAAATACCATCTTTAATCTCCAATCGCAACTACATGATGATTCGTCGTGATCAACAATATTCTTTTTTAGGAGACCTGCAATCAATCATATCCAAAAATGTTGCAATTAATAATTAACCAGTGTAGGCCATGAAATAAGATGAAGGTCCAACTTGGTTACCTATGTGCATGCAGAGGGGTTATATTAGCAACAACATGAGTAACCTTTCTATGATAAAAAAAAATGACAAGGAAATGGGTGCTTTTCACTTCAAACAAGCCGCTTGAAATCAACTCATCGAAGGAAGGCTAACTTTATCATTACCACTGATGGAGAAGGTGTGCATGCTAAGATCTACTTTCTGTCTTTTCAAGAAGGCACCCATTTCCATTTTTTTGTTCATTTGTTTAACCATAGAATAGTTATTCGTGCCATTGTTCATACAATGCCTCTACATGCACATAGGAAACCAGGTTGGGTCTTCTTCCATCGTCATGGCCTCTACTGGATAATTATTAATTGCAACATTTTGAGATATGATCGATTGCAAGTCTCCCAAAAAATAATATTTTTTATCATGATGAATCATCATGTTGTTCCTATTATAGATTGAAGATGGTATCTGGGATTTCTTGGTATCCATCCTAAATACCATATTCAATATCCAATAGCAACAAGATGATGATTCGTCATGATCAACAATATTAATTCTTGGGAGAACTGTAATCAATCATATCAAAAAATGTTGCAATTAATAATTAACTAGTGGAGGCCACGAAATAAGATGAAGGTACAACTTGGTTACCTATGTGCATGCAAAAGGGTTATATGATAAACGACATGAGAAACCTTTCTACAATTAAAAAATGGCATGGAAATGTCTGCCTTCCACTCCAAACAATCCACTTGAAATCAACTCATCGAAGGCAATCTAACTTTATCATTAACCCTCATTGAGAATGTGTGCATGCTAAGCTCTAGTCTATGTCTTTTCAAGAAGGAACCCATTTCCATTTCCGTGTTCACTTGTTTGACCACAGAAGGGTTACTCATGTCGATGTTCATATAGTTCCTCTACATACACATAAGAAACCAAGTTGGGCCTTTTTCCATCGTCGTGGTCTCCCAGAAAAGAATATTGTTGATCATGAGGAATCATAATGTTGTTGCTATTAGAGATTGAAGATGGTATCTGGGATTTCTTGGTATCCATCCCATATACCATCTTCAATCTCCAATATAAACAACATGATTATTGGTCATGATCAACAATATTCCTTTTTGGGAGACATCCAATCAATCATATCTAAAAACATTGCAATTAATAATTAACCAGTGGAGGTCGCAACAGAAGATGAAGGTCCAACTTGGTCAACTATGTGCATGCAGAGGGGTTATATGAGAAACAACATGAGTAACCTTTCTACGATCAAACAATTGACATGGAAATGGGTGCCTTCCACTTCAAACAAGTGACTTGAAATCAACTCACTCGAGGGAGTCTAACTTTATCTTTAACCCTCATGGAGAAGGTGTGCATGCTAAGCTCTAGTTTATGTCTTTTCAAGAAGAACCCATTTAAATTTTTGTGTTCATTTGTTTGACCATAGAAGGTTTACTCACGTCATTGTCCATACAATGTCTCTACATGCACATAGGAAACAAATATGGGCCTTCTTCCATCATCGTGGCCTCTATTGGGTAATTATTAACTACAACATTTTCAGATATGATCGATTGCAATTCTCCCAAAAAAGAATATTGTTGATCATGATGAATCATCATTTTGTTGCTATTAGAGATTGAATATGGTATCTGGGATTGCTTGGTATCCATCCCAAATATGATCTTCAATCTCAAATAACAACATGATTCGTCACGATCAACAATATTCTTTTTTGGGAGACCTGGAATCAATCATATCCAAAAACATTGCAATTAATAATTAATCGGTGGAGGCCGCAACAGAGGATGAAGGTCCAACTTGGTTACCAATGTGCATGAAAAGGGTTACTCATGTCGTTGTTCATACAGTGCCTCTACATGTAGATAGGAAACAAAGTTGGGCCTTCTTCTATTGTTGTGGTCTCTACCGGTTAATTATTAACTACAACAATTTCAGATATGATCGATTGCAAGTCTCCCAAAAAAAAATATTGTTGATCATGATGAATCATCGTGTTGTTTCTTTTACAGATTGAATATGGTATCTGGGATTTCTTGGTATCCATCCCAACTACCATCTTTAATCTTCAATGGAAACAACACAATGATTCGTCATGATCAATAGTTTTCTTTTCTGGGTGACCTGCAATCAATCGTATCTGAAAATGTTGCAATTAATAATTAACCAATGGAGGTCGCGACAGAAGATGAAGGTCCAACTTGGTTACCTATGTGCATGTAGAGGGGTTATATCAGCAACAACATGAGTAACATTTCTACGATTGAACAAATGGCATGGAAATGGGTGCCTTCCACTTCAAACAAGCGTATTAAAATCAACTCACCGGAGGGAGTCTAACTTTCTCATTAACCCTCATGGAGAAGGTGAGCATGCTAAGCTCTAGTTTCTGTCTTTTCAAGAAGCACCCATTTCGATTTTTGTTTTCATTTGTTTGACCAGAGAAGGGTTACTCATGTCGTTGTTCATACAATGCCTCTACATGCACTTAGGAAACCAAGTTAGGCGTTCTTCCATCGTTGCGGCTTGTACTGAGTAATTATTAACTAAAACATTTTTAGATATGAATGATTGCAAGTCTCCCAAAAAAGAATATTGTTGATCATGATGAATCATCATGTTATTGCTATTAGAGATTTAAGATGGTATCTGGTATTTCTTGGTATCGATCGCAAATACCATCTTCAATCTCTAATAGCAACAACATGATTCGTCATGATCAACAATATTCTTTTTGGGGAGGCCTCCAATCAATCATATCTGAAAACGTTGAAATTAATAATTAACCAGTGGAGGTCGCGACAAAAGATGAAGGTCCAACTTGGTTACCTATGTGAATGCAAAGGGTTACTTGTGTCATTGTTCATACAGTGCCTCTAAATGCACTTAGGAAACCAAGTTGGGCCTTCTTCCATCGTCACGGTCTCTACCAGGTAATTATTAGCTACAACATTTTCAGATATGATCGATTACAAGTCTCCCAAAAGAGAATAATATTGATCATGATGAATCATCATGTTGTTTCTATTAGAGATTGAAGATGGTATCTCGGATTGCTTGGTATCCATCCCAAATACCATCTTCCATCTCCAATAGCAACAACATGATGATTCGTCACAATCAACAATATTCTTTTTTTGGAGACCTACAATCGATCATATCCGAGAACGTTGCAATTAATAATTAACCAGTGGAGGTCGTGACAGAAGATGAAGGTCCAACTTGGTTACCTATTTGCATGCAGAGGGGTTATATGAGAAACAACATGAGTAACCTTTCTAAGATGAACAAATGACATGGAAATGGATGTCTTCCACTTCAAACAAGCATCTTGAAATCAACTCACCAGAGGTAGTCTAACTTTATAATTAACCCTAGTGGAGAAGGTGTGCATGGTAAGCTCTAGTTTCTATATTTTAAAGAAGTACATAATTAAACCTCATGGAAAAGGTGTGCATGAGATGCTCTATTTTTTGTCCCTTCAAGAAATACATAACTTTCGTCTTTGATAGAATTTTCAAAGTCATATCAGCCAATTTTGTTTCTTTGGGGCAATGATAAAAATTAGGGTTATACTCCACTTTTTGAGCTCTCTCAATTCAATTTACAATATTTTATTGAGCCACATTTTGTTTTATTTTTTCATAAGATTATGATAGTTTTCTAATAATTTGATGCTATGTAACATTTACAAAGTGTTTTTTGTTTTTCCTATTAGGTGAGCAAGGTTTTTGAAAAAGAGGTGAATAGTGGGAAAATCTTTATGCATCTAGATATGTTGACAAGTATTTGTTGTAAGCTAGTAAGCTAGGTTTTATAGGTTTTATTAAACACAGAGGTTTATTTATAAAAATATATAAAGAGTTCTTGAAATTATATGAAAAGAGATTAAATCAATAATTTAAAAGAAAATTGATATTTATAAAAATANTAGTTTTCTAATAATTTGATGCTATGTAACATTTACAAAGTGTTTTTTGTTTTTCCTATTAGGTGAGCAAGGTTTTTGAAAAAGAGGTGAATAGTGGGAAAATCTTTATGCATCTAGATATGTTGACAAGTATTTGTTGTAAGTTAGTAAGCTAGGTTTTATAGGTTTTATTAAACACAGAGGTTTATTTATAAAAATATATAAAGAGTTCTTGAAATTATATGAAAAGAGATTAAATCAATAATTTAAAAGAAAATTGATATTTATAAAAATAATAATATTTTTCAAATATATAAAAAGAAAATTAATATTTATAAAAATAATAATATTTTTCAAATATATAAAAAGAAAATTAATATTTATAAAACTAATAATATTCTTCCAATTGTATAAAAAAAAAATATTTATAAAAATAATAATATTTTTGCAAATATATAAAGAGTTTAGGAGTTTTTTTAAATGTATCAAAAAGATTAGATGGATGGTTTTAAACCTTTACATCATTCAAAAAAAAGTCATAAAATTGATATTTACAAACATGATAATATTTTAGGAAATTGATATTTATAAAAATGATGATATTTTTTCAAATATATAAAAAGTTTTCTATGAAAATACATTATCGTTGAGTTTGCTAAGTTTTGACCTAAGTTTATAAACAAAACTATCTCAAACTTAAATTAACCACATTTAGTTGTACAATTAATGAATAAATTATGGATCATAATTTTTACCACATAAAATTGATATTTATAAAAATGTTTATATTTATAATATTTATGAAATTGTATGAAATAAGATTAGATCAATAATTTAAAAGAAAATTGATATTTATAAAAATAATAATAATATCTTTTCAAAAATATAAAAAGTTTTTCTATTGATAATAGTTTTTCAAATATATAAAAAGTTTTTGAAATTGTATGAAAAGAGATTAGATCAATAATTTAAAAGAAATTTGATATTTATAATAATAATAACAATATTTTTTCAAAAATATAAAAAGTTTTTCCAATTGTATAAAAAGAGATTAGATGCAAATTGTTATTAGATTTAAATTGTATCAAAATAAATTAAAGAAAATAGTTTTGAATATTGTTAATTCAAACTTTTTGATTAGATTCAAATTGTATCACAAAATAAATTAGATGGATAGTTTTGAATACCCTTAATTCAAAAAAATTGTTGAAATTATATAAAAAGAGATTAGATAGCTTCCTTTGAATAGTGTTAGACTTTAGTTTTAAAAAATACAATTTAAACAGAGTATTGTAAGTCATATAATGATAATTATGAATATTATAAAAAATAATTAATACGATCCGTAAAAAATAATATATGGAAAAATATAACTTAATAAGCTATTTATTGTAAACATCTTTCTGTTTTTAAAAATTAAAAAATTTTAAAAAAATCTATAACTTTTAAAATAATATAGTAAAATCTACAATTTACCTTTGCTAAAAAATAATATAGTAAAATGTGCAATTTTTAAAATTTCTGATACTTTTACCTTGTAGAAAAAACAATTGCTTTGAGCACCTTGAGTGAAAATTACTCTACCTACAAAACCTTAGCCATTTACAGCCCTAATACCCTCTAGAAGCACCTTATGTCTTGACCCAAAAGAAAAACATTTGCATTGAACAGCTTGAGTACAAACCTGTGTTTCCTCTTAAGAGGTAGCCTGATTGGGCCTAATGGTTAAGAACATGTGTTTTCTCTTAACAGGTCACAGGTTCAAATCCAAAGAGAGATAAGATATGTATAAGACCTTAACACCAATAGATTATTATTATTATTGTTCTTGAAATAAGACCTTAACACCAATTTAAGAGAAAAAATTAGTCTACCTACAAAACCCTACAAAACCCTATGCATCTACAGCCCTTATACCCTCTGAAAACTGCTCTCATGCTCAAAACCCTAAGTAAAAGTAAACATGTAGTTGACAGACTGGCCGATTCTCGAAAACGAGTATTGGTTGAAGACGCAATAGGGCACCGTACAGCAACCGTGTAGCAGTATNTGTTGTAAGCTAGTAAGCTAGGTTTTATAGGTTTTATTAAACACAGAGGTTTATTTATAAAAATGATAATATTTTTTAAAATATATAAAGAGTTCTTGAAATTATATGAAAAGAGATTAAATCAATAATTTAAAAGAAAATTGATATTTATAAATATAATAATATTTTTCAAATATATAAAAAGAAAATTAATATTTATAAAAATAATAATGTTTTTCAAATATATAAAAAGAAAATTAATATTTATAAAAATAATAATATTTTTCAAATATATAAAAAGAAAATTAATATCTATAAAAATAATAATATTTTTCCAATTATATAACAAGAAAATTAATATTTATAATAATAATAATATTTTTGCAAATATATAAAAAGTTTAGGAGTTTTTTAAAATGTATCAAAAAGATTTGATGGATGGTTTTAAATCTTTACAACATTAAAAAAAAATTATAAAATAACTGATTACATATAAGGACTTGAGGAGTTTTTGAAGTTGTATCAAAAATATTAGATGGATGGTTTTAAACCTTTACAACCTTCAAAAAAATTCATAAAATAACTAATAACTCATTATTCATAAAATAAATTATGAATAATAACTTCTACCATATAAAATTGATATTTATAAACATGATAATATTTTAGAAGAAATTGATATTTATAAAAATGATAATATTTTTTCAAATATATAAAAAATTCTGGATGAAATAGATTACCATTGAGTTTGCTAAATTTTGACCTAGTTTGTAATCACCCGGGGATCGCACCCGGCCGGAGCCACACCAACCCTTAGCATGGTTGGATTTTTTGTCCCCGCAGGTTTCGAACCAGTGACTTTAACACCACGGAGTGGCTTAACAACACACTCCGTCACCGACTGTCCTACACCTAGGGGACAAATTAAAGAAAATAGTTTTGAATATTGTTAATTCAAAATTTTTGATTAGATTCAAATTGTATCACAAAAGAAATTAGATGGATGGTTTTGAATACCCTTAATTCAAAAAAATTGTTTTAATTACACCAAAATAGATTAGATAAATAGTTTTGAATGATACTAGTTAAAAAAAAAAAGTAGCTAAAAAAAAATTGTTGAAATTATATAAAAGGAGATTAGATAGCTTCCTTTGAATAGTGTTCGACTTTAGTTTTAAAAAAATACAATTTAAACACAGTATTGTAAGTCATATAATGATATTTATGAATATTATAAAAAATACTTAATACGGTCTGTAAAAAATAATATATGGAAAAATAAAACCTAATAAGCCATGTATTGTAAACATTTTTCTGTTTTTAAAAAGTTTAAAAATTTTAAAAAATCTGTAACTTTTTAAAATAATATAGTAAAATCTGCAATTTACCTTTACCCAAAAATAATATAGTAAAATGTGCAATTTTTAAAATTTCTGATACTTTTACCTTGTAGAAAAAACAATTGCTTTGAGCACTTTGAGTACAAACCCTAGGATCTGATTGTGCTTATTTTCAGCTGCATTTAAATAAACTAAGATTTTAACACCAATTCAGAAGTGAAAATTAGTCTACCTACAAAACCTTAGCCATTTACAGCCCTAATACTCTCTAGAAGCACCTTATGTCTTGACCCAAAAGAAAAACAATTGCATTGAACAGATTGAGTACAAACCCTAAGATATGATTGTGCTTAAAGCTTGAGTGGGCCTAATGGTTAAGATCATGTGTTTCCTCTTCAGAGGTAGCCTGGTTCAAATCCAGAAAGGGGTAGAGTATGTATTGGGCGGAGGGGATTATTATTATTATTATTATTATTGAAATAAAACCTTAACACCAATTTAAGAGAAAAAATTTGTTATTATTATTGAAATAAGACCTTAACACCAATTTAAGAAAAAAAATTAGTCTACCTACAAAACCCTATGCATCTGCAGCCCTTATTATTATTATTGAAATAAAACCTTAACACCAATTTAAGAGAAAAAATTTGTTGTTATTATTGAAATAAGACCTTAACACCAATTTAAGAAAAAAAATTAGTCTACCTACAAAACCCTATGCATCTACAGCCCTTATACCCTCTGGAAACTGCTCTCATGCTCAAAACCCTAAGTAAAAGTAAACATGTAGTGGACACACTGGCCGATTCTCGAAAACGAGTATTGGTTGAAGACGCAATAGGGCACCGTACACCGTGTAGCAGTATTGGTGGAAGACGCAATAGGGCACCGAACAGCAACCGTGTAGCCACAGAAGGACATCAAACGAATATTGATACCTCCTGCAAAAGAGATCGGCATGCATAGATACCTCCTGCAAAAGAAAGGATGTAAACCCCAGAAGAATAGAGGCAATACAAGCAAATTCGAAATGAAAATGTAAGTTGAGCCTTTAACCTTAATTGCAAGGGAATCCCGTACGGCAAATCCTAAGTTTGAGAAGAGGCCATGAGAGACGGCAAGGGCTATCCACCCTGCAGCAGTCCAATGGTTCAACAACAGTGCGGCCACTATCAGTGCATGCATCCTTCATCCAGCACTGCTGCATGGTTCAACCGTGCGGCCACTATGCCGCACTATCATTGCATGCATCCTCCATCCGGCAGCATATGATGCCAGAGACGACGACATACTCTATCCCCAAGGCGGCTTCATTTAATGGATTCCATTGTACTGTTGAGAAGAAGTACCGTCGAGAAACTGTACCGTCGACGGGGTGGCCCGATTTAACACATTCCGTTATTTCTTTCATATTTTATATTAATTACATAACATTAATTACAAAACAGAGTAGTGAAGTGTGGCGGGTGTGCCCCAACCCATGTCAGAACAACGTCAACAATGGCCAACCGGTGGAGACCCTATAAAGCCATAGAACCCTAATGAGTTACCAAACTGATTCGCTGATTCCTTGAATCAACGAATGAGCAAGGAAGCCACATATATCATTCCTAAATTCGTAGTACGAATCTGCAAATCACAATCAAAACCCCGAACCCTGGTGGAAAAGGATGCGGCATTCACTAAATCCTCAAAATACGCCCCGCGAATCTGCCTCAGAGAACTACCCATAGGTTAACTGGAAGTATCCAAGCCCTAATCAAAACTCTAACTGCCTCATTGTCGAGATAATGGTAGGTACAAATGGATAATAGATCAATGCATGGTAGGTTTGGGCGGTTGGAAGNTAATGAGTTACCAAACTGATTCGCTGATTCCTTGAATCAACGAATGAGCAAGGAAGCCACATATATCATTCCTAAATTCGTAGTACGAATCTGCAAATCACAATCAAAACCCCGAACCCTGGTGGAAAAGGATGCGGCATTCACTAAATCCTCAAAATACGCCCCGCGAATCTGCCTCAGAGAACTACCCATAGGTTAACTGGAAGTATCCAAGCCCTAATCAAAACTCTAACTGCCTCATTGTCGAGATAATGGTAGGTACAAATGGATAATAGATCAATGCATGGTAGGTTTGGGCGGTTGGAAGAACACCGAAATGGATTTGGGATTATATGATAGCATAATTGGTAAGATTGGTTAGAACTTCACAAATCCAATGCAGATTACAATCGAGAATAAAGTACAATTCTTGGATGATCAAGGCTTAGTTAAAAGCATTCAAGGCCGGTGACAACTAGACAGAAATCAATTATGTGTGCCAAGCACAACATGCACAAAGTATGCGATTACAATCGAGAATAAAGTACAATTCTTGAATGATCAAGGCTTAGTTAAAAGCATTCAAGGCCGGTGATAACTAGACAGAAATCAATTATGTGTGCCAAGCACAACATGCACAAAGTATGCAAGGCATATAATATTCACATTGATGAAGTGAAGGATGATTCCGGTACTAGAATAGATCAGTTATTAGTGGTACAAGAACTATAGATGTTTTTTTCTAAAATAAGTACTTCAATTACCACCTATGAGAGAAATTGAATACAAAATTGATATTGTACTTGAAGCAACTCAACCCAATATCCAAGACACCTTAGAAATTGGGAACCGATGAGTTTAGTTAGCTCAAGATGTTGTAATAGGAGTTGTTAGACAAAGGACTCATTTCGCTTAGTAATTCCCATTGGGGTGCACTAGTGTTGTTTTTTAAGAAGAAGGATGGTACCTTCCACACATGCTAAGGATGGTACCTTGCTAAGGATTGATTATCTTTTTGACCAACTTAAAGGTGTTCTCAAAACTGGGTCTAAGATCAAGGTAGAGGATGACATTCCTAAGACCACATCTCAAACCCCATATAAAAACTATAACTTCTTGGTCCTACCTTTTGGTTTGACTAATGCACCACTAGTTTTCATGAGATTAATCAATAATGTATTCTAAAAGTACTTGGATAAATTTCTATTGGTATTTATTAAGGACATTTTGATTTACTCCCAAAATAAAGAGGAACAAGAGGAACATCTTTGGATTCTTTTGCAAATATTAAGAGAGCATAATTTGTATGCAAAGCTTGGAAAATATGAATTTTTCAAGGAGGAGATATAGTATTTAGGGGTGTCATATTAGAAGAGGAATTACAAGTTGATCTAAAAACGATAAAGGAAACATTTAGTTGGCCTACTCTCAAGAATGTTGCAAATGTTAGGTTTAGTAAAACATTACTGAAGAATTGTCAAAGAATTTTCAAAGATTACAAGACCATTTATAAATTGCAAAAAAAAAAAGAAGGATAAAATTTTTGTGGACAACGTTATACAAGGAAAGGTTTTAAGAGTTAAATGAANTATTAGAAGAGGAATTACAAGTTGATCTAAAAACGATAAAGGAAACATTTAGTTGGCCTACTCTCAAGAATGTTGCAAATGTTAGGTTTAGTAAAACATTACTGAAGAATTGTCAAAGAATTTTCAAAGATTACAAGACCATTGATAAATTGCAAAAAAAAAAAGAAGGATAAAATTATTGTGGCCAACTTATTCGAGGAAAGGTTTTAAGAGTTAAAGGAATTCCTCACTATGGCACCAATGTCAGTGTTTCTAGATTTTGATAAGGACTTCATGGTGTGCATAGATGCTAGCATATAAGGTATTGGGGGAGTATTAATACATAAAGGTAGAGTAGTTAGTTATGAGTCCAATAAGTTAAAAAATTCTGAGAAGAGTTATCTAAACAATGTATTACAACTCTTAGCTATAGTGCATGCTTTAAAAGCATTGTGCCACTATCTAATTGGATAAAAATTTGAGTTTTGTTCCAATAATGAGAGTTTGAGATACTTTCAAAGACTACCATAGTTGAATGGTAGGAAGTGGTGATGGGTAGAATTTATTAGTAATTATATGATTATGAAATCTTGCACAATAAGGGGAAATAGAACATGATAGTAGATTCCTTGAGTTGAAGAAGACATTTATGTGCAATTTCTCAAGTTTAGTTACACTTATTAACAGTAATTCAAATGCATTCTATAGATGGAAAATTATATTAGGATGTGTTTATGGCAATACCAATAAGGGAAATTGAGAGCCAAAAGGAGACTAGGAAGTATGATTACCACCTAGTGGAGGACAATGTTTTTATTTGGAGGAATTAAGTGCATGTTCATGTTAAACTTATTCTTATACTGAGAGGGGGGGTGAATCAATATAAGATACTTTTTACTTTAAATGAACATTCATCAATCATTCGCTAACTTTAAAAAGTAAATGGATGTAAACTCAAATCAGAGTACATAGAGTTTAATTTGGAAACCCTTGTGGGAGAAAACAACAAAAACTTATTTTTATAAATGTTTGTAGGCACCAACCCACTGTTACAAAGCTTGTAGGCACCAACATACTAGAGACACCAATATATTTAGCTGAGCACCAACTCAACAATATATTATGTAGGTACCAAGATATTGGAGACACCAATCTCCTCAACTAAGCACCAACTTAGTAAGACCTGTATTACTACCAATCTAATATCTTCATACACAAAGTAATTTTGACTTCACCTCCATGCTTCATACCTCATGCATTTCACAGTATCATCATATCCTTAGCTTTCATGCTCCAACACCTCTTTTTCTTCATACCCCATACATACTTGAAACAGTAGTAATTTAGCCTTCATGCCCGAACAAACCTCATAGCATCATTCCTAGAATTTAATTGAGACTGCAACATCACAACATCACAACAACTCACTTTGAAGAATTATAAACTTGATTCATTCATAGTGCACCCTTAAACTCCAATAAAACTCCTCTTGCACACCTTTGAGACCCCAAGAATATTCCCCAACTTGTCTTGTGCACCTCAGATCTCTTTTGTGCACTTGTACTTGATCTTCTTGCTTGGATACTCTTCAAATGCACACATCTATCCTATGTTTATAGTGTTTTTATGTTCACTTATGGGACCAACTTATAAAACTGGTTGGCCCAACCTATACTTTCTAGCTGGGATGACGTGATAGAATCTTTCATATCTCCTCATTCCTATGAAGTTGGAGGGAGTTCCACATACCGCTGGAAAGGTCTTGGAATACAAATTTCAACCATATATCCTATGCTCCCATTTGATGTAGGTATTTAGAGTAGAATTCCTTCAAATATAGGGTATCCAAATTGAGCCTAAAAAATCCAAAAACAATAATTCCAATAATCTCCATCTTGCAATATTTATATTAGACATCTATATTCTCCCTCTGTCTTTGACTTCAATGACAAAAATAGGGGAAAATAGTCTATTTTCTAATCAAGAAAAGTCATGAAAACCAATGCCTTACAAGAAGGGTTTCCTTAAGGGAAAATCTTTCACCAATAAGATTAGCAATAACTTGAATATAATGTTTAAAACACTTTCTAAGGAACCAAAAGGAAAAACAAATAAATGGATTAGGTACTTACCCAAGTTAACAAGAGAATAATGTGTTGGACATTGGGTTCATATATTGTGTCAGAGACTAACACCTGCGGGTTTTGGTCTAACAAAAATCATAGTCCAACAAATGGTTTCAGAGTGACATGTGAGTTCGAAACTCACCTAGCATGCACTAGGGGGGAGACTGTTGGACATTGCGTTAAACGCTTCCTGTGAGTTTTACGAGGTGGTGTGACCCCCTCTTGTGGATCCTAACTATGACGATTGTGAAAGAGACTAACGCCTACAGGTTTTCGTCTTACGAAAATCATAGTCCAACATAATGAAGGAACAAACCCGAGAAAATCTCCTCTCCAAGTAGTTAAGTAACCCCTCAAATGGACCGATCTTTCTAGATTTGTAGAAGACTTTAACATTCACAACAATATCTTTGATGAACCAACAAAAATAACCAAGAAAGAGAGAGCTCCAAAAATTGACACCAAACACTCCAAGAAAGGTCTTGTTTTAAAAGTCCTGTAAAAATGATCTCCAACAATTCACAATGATTTGGAATGAGAGGGGAGAATCTATTTACAGAGGAGGCTTCTACATCCTTCTCTTTCTTTATTAACTAGTTTTCCATAAAATTAGCCTAGGAGACTAAGAAAAGAGACTTGTCATCCACACAAAGAAGGAGACCAAGTCAATACAAAGTCAAATGATGCCACATGTATATAAAACCCTAATGCAAGAGGAACATCCCAGCAAAAATAGGGCCAATTTTCTCTCCAAGCACAAAATTCCACAAAAACAAAGTAAGGTGACCTTCTACACAAGAGCTCTAATGTTCCTCTCCTTCAAGTGGAATGACCTCACGTAAATGTGGATAATGACCTCAAAAGGGGACAAATTCTACAAAATGTTCTCAAGGAATGCTCAAATAATGTTCACAAATCCTTGAAATATGTCTCCAAATCATGTCCATGTCCATAGCTAAGGTCAAGGGACCTCCATGAAGCATAGAAGTGACCCTCCAAGTCCAAAAATCGGTCATAAAACCCCCAACAACTAGTATGACATCCAAAAGAGTGGGTCAACCCTCAAATAATGTGAAATAGATTTCCAAAGTGATGAAAGAAGGAGGGTTCTCATGAATCTCCAATGTGTCATGAGTAGAGGATTTACATGCGTGCAAAAGTAGCCCAAATGTTCCTTGGAGGATGTGACCAATGCCTCAGAATATGTGTACTACCTCGAGAACTATGAAATTGCCTTAAGAGATGGTTATATGTTTATATGTTTGAGGATTGGATCTTGATGATTGTTTGAGGTATGGTCATGTAAGGTTGAGTATATACCCTTGAAGCACTATCGATTGTAGAGTACTTGTTGTACTAAATTATTTGAGGTGGATTTGTTGAAGTACAGTGCTGGTACATGTCTATTTTCCTTGGCACATATTGTAGTACATTGTGAGAGTCATTTGTTAGTGGTTTTGGTATGTGATTGATACACACTTGAGGCTACATAACAATGAGGTTTTGGCACATGGTTTGATATGAGGGTTTATTGTATTTGGCTTATGGATAGTGTGATGTATTATGGGAGGATGTTTGTCGGTTATATTGGCATATGTATTTGGTATACGGTTGAGGTAGATATTAGGTATATGTTGGGACATATAGTTGATTGGTTGGCACTTGGATGAGGTATTGTGATGTGCATGATTGATCCACTTGTTATGGTACATGTTGTGTTAGTGATTGATGTACATGATTGATATCAGATCTCGTTGGTTGATGAGATTACAATGACATTTTTTTAGTACAGTTTGTGATAGGTTGTTGGTAAAGGTTGGTTTGACAGGTTATGCTAGTGACAGTGAAAGGTTATTTGATTTAGTGGCAGTGATAGGTTGTCTACATTTGGGATTTATTTTTCATGGTGATAGGACGATGAAAGGAATTGGGGTTGTAGCCTCCTTCAAGTTGGAGCCAAAGAATCAAATACTTGGAGCTTCCTTCCAGTTGGAGCCCAAGAATTAAGTGGTTGTATCCACCTTCCACTGGTAGTCAAAGAACATAGGGGGTTGTAGCCTCCTTCAAGTTGGATCCAACGAATTGGGGAGTTGGTGCTTCCCTTAGGCTGGAGCCGAAAAAAACAATGGATTGGAGCCTCCTTCTAGTTGGAGAGAGATAATTGGAAGTTAGTGCTTCCTTGAATGTAATTATTTGACATATAAGAAAAACATTATGTGGTTTTCTCTAGCATTGGGTTTCTAGGTAAATATTGGTGTAGTGTTTATTGTGTGGATATGTCTATTGTTTTTTCTTATGCATTGATGGATGTTAATGTTTATGATGCAATAATATATTGATGATGAGTTGATGAACATTATNGTAATGAAACCACAATTGTTCTTGTTTATGGATATAATATACTTGAGGCTAGTTAAGTTGCAAACCAAGTGCATGTAAGTATAACAATTGCAGAAGAAAAATGATCGAGACTCACTTTGGCTTAGGTAAAATGTCATGAGCATCATGAAATATTATTATATAAACCATTGTAGAGTCACCTTGAGGAAGTACCTCAACTCAATGTGGATGAGCAAGTCTAGGTGACTGTTAGTTTTTATCCAACTCATCACTCGACACTTAACTAAAATAAAATTACGTTATTAACTAGATGCACAATTAGGTTCCTAACCAATTAACATAACCATACAAATAGAAACCAATCACAATGCATAATATATTTAGGGTAAACACTCATGCAAAAAATCTCGAAGAGAAAACCATATCTCAGTTTGATTAAAAATTTTGGGCTCCCATCCTAGTATAATGGCCCATTAGAGGAATACAATGCAACAATAGCGTGGCCCACTTGGATTCTATCTCCTTTGTTGCCCCTTACCACATTTCGTCAACCCTATCAACTAACACTTGGATGAACACTCTTCACCCACTCAATGAGATCTCCTCATTATGTGTGTGACATAAGAACATGAGAAAAGAGTGTTCACAAACATATGAGCAAAGAATTCATCTTTGCTCTTATGTGCTCTATGTGTGTCTCATCCTCTCACTTAGGCTGTCTTTTATTACATTGATTTAACCCTAAGTCCAAAATCCTACATCTCCTCTAAAGTGATCAACAACTTTTAGATCTATGTTTTAGGACTTGATCAACTCACTTAAGTTAATAATGACAAAACTTAGGCATTTAACTTAATTAATCTCACATTAATTAAAAATTATTTTCACTTAATAATTTCCTTATCAAGTGGATTTCCTAAGCATTACATACGAGGTCCATAAGATAAAAACCAAGACAATGTGGAAGTACATGTCTTATGCTAAATACATCAACACTCCCTCTTAGCAAGGAAGGTACTTCCACCACCTTAAGGTGGCTCTATCTTAACTATCAGATATGCCACCTAATTGATTTCTCTCTTTGACACAAAATTTATTCCAGCCATCTCTCTTGGACACATTTCCAAATACTTCCCTTTGATCATGCTCCTAGAATCCTCCTGCTCCTAAGCTTCTTGCATGGTCATCTATGACCTATTCTGGATAGATTTAGAAGGTTGCTCCTGCCCTCTTGAACCTGAAGGTTGAATCCCTCTTAGTTGATCAACCTTCAAAGATACCTAATAATTGTCCTCTGTCACCTTCTTTCATACCAACGCTCACAAGCCACTCAACACAATTTTTCAGCTACCTGAATCCCTACGTAGGACCCGTTGCCCATTGCATGGATTCATTGTGTGCTCCCCAAAACCGTACCTGAGGCTCCTCAGTTATCTCATCCTTCTTCCCGACAGTTCTACCTGCTACCTAGGGATTTTTCCCGCTACCCAGGGAACCTATCCACTTCCCATGGTTTCCCAGCCCCTGTTGTTGACTTGGTTGTCCTCAATGGAAACTTGCATTATGTTGGTGATGATCATGCCCTCTCGGTGATTGTTGTTCCTCGTCCCATGACAAGCCCTTGCTCACTCTACTAAACAACCCATGAAGCCTTAACTTCAGCTCCTACATCCTTCGATCCCTTTCTACACCAGCACCTGTAGTTCTTCAACAACCCCACACAGATTAATGGATGTAGCTCGCAGTGCTCATTGTTATAATTCATCGTTTGCAACCCTTGCGATTCCCCCCCAATTCACCCATGGATTACCTCTGTCATCTACTTTCTCATGCGAAGACACTCTACCATGCACCCGTGTATGTCTTTGTTGTCACACGCCCAACACTTCACATCAGTCAACTGTTATCTCTTTAACAGCTCTATGATTGGCCCATATTCCACATCTTCTCATAAGACTTTAGTTCATGCCTCAACTCCACATTGTTTCGATGGATCTTTTGTCGATCGTCCACCTTCAATGCTTAGCTTGTCTTGCTTCCTCAGTTGATCCTATGATTTTCTTTGTCGCTGACTGTCAATACCATCTGCACGCAGACCCTACGTTCCGAGCTTGGCCTTTACAGTGTAATATCTGTCGACTATCACTTCTGCCCTATATTCTGCAAGGCCACTCTTCTCTGCTAAAACTTCATGCCTCGACCCCCAACCTCGCTCATGAGATGTTGTCTCTCCACGAGATATCCTTGTGTTACCAGGTCTATCCCACATTAATAGTGGTTCTCCCCATAGGTGGAGTACCCATGTTGGTTCTGTTGTGACTTACCTAACACACCCACGTCATATCCCTTAAGCCCAAATCGTCTCTTCACTATTAATCCTCAGTTCATCCCATGATCTACTTCACATATGCACAACTCTACAATACATGGTTATCTCATGATATCATATCTGTGGTCTTTATGCTATATGTACGATGTGTGACTACTTCCCTTTAATTTCTCTATTTTTTCTAATTTATTTTATTAACCCCGCAACTTCAATCTATATAAAAAAAATGCCCACATACATGTAAATGCATTGCAAATTTCGTCCTTTGTAACCTAGTTTCACTTTCAGAGTCTCGACTCTGACACCATGTTATTTTTTCTCCAACAGAACTGTTGACACTTAGCTTAAATAAAATCACTTTATTAACTAGATGCACAACTAGGTTCCTAACCAATTACAATGAAAATATACAAACAAAAAACAATCGCATTGTACAATAGATTTCGGGTAAATACCCCCGGAAAAAACCTCGAAGAGAAACCAGATCTCAGTTTGATTATGAATTTTGGGCTCCCATTTTAGGATAATGGCCCATGAGAGGAATAAAATGTAGCAATAGCCTATCTCACCTAGCAGTTATCTCCCTTGTTTCCCGTCAACTCTCCTCATTTTGTGCGACACAAGCACATGATCAAAGAATCCCCTTTTTCTCATATGTGGTCTCTATGACTCTCATCCTCTCACCTAGGCTGCCTTTAATTACATTTAGTTTACCCTAAGTCCAAAACCCTAGATCTCCTCTAAAGTGATCAACAACTAAGGTATAATCTTAAGTTCATGTTAAATCTAATGGCTAGGACTTAATCAAATCACTTAAGTTACTAATGCCAACTTAGGCATAATCTTAAGTTCACGTTAAATCTAATGGCTAGGACTTAATCAAAACACTTAAGTTACTAATGCCAACTTAGGCGTTTAACTTAATTAATCTCATATTAATTAAAAATTACATTCACTTAATAATCACTTTATCAAGTGAATTTCCTAAGGTTTTTAGGGGCATTAAGGACGAGTTCCACATTCTAGAGACCCAACCAATGTGGAAGTACCAATTTGATTCTAAATACATCAATCATGACCTTATAAACCTTGTGAATGAATTTGGGATAATGTTATTCTTCCAAGTAATTTAGGGTTTGTGTCCCAAACACACTAGAATGAGATTTAATAATTAACCTTCATATGTCCTATGAAAATTTACCCTAACCCTAATTTTTTCCTAGACCTATTTATGATTTTTTACTACCATGTCTAATTTTTTGGGCCAATCATTTCTCAAATGATCCATGAAATACATGGTTACATGTATTCAATATAATGTAATTTTCTTTTCTCTTTGGATGAAATAAAAATTACTTTTTTTTTAGGAAAAAAAATATTAATTATACCTAGACTATTCAAGTTGCAAACAAAATTTATAAATAAATATTTGATTCACTAATACTATGTAGGAAAGAAACCCCTTTTTCCAAAAGCAAGAGATGAAACTGGACCTTTTGAAATAACCAACAGGTGGTTTGTAAAGGAACATATTTTCACTCCAACCAAATGCCTCTAGGTGTATTAAGTTCTTAGAAATGATTCACCCTAAATAGTATCTATAAGAAATCCAAGATACCATATAGTTATCACTAAGACTATACAATGAGGTCATATGCTTCCAAGTATCATCTAACCTTAATCCCATATGTGAGACTATAAAAAAATCATTTCTTTTATTTTTTTATTATTCTTTCTTTTATTTTCTGCTTTTTTATTTATTGTTATAAATAGATATAGAATAGAAAATATTGTTTTACTATTTTTTTTAGTTTGTTTATTTTCAGTGAGAGTATATTATGTTCATTTAAAAATAATTGCATCAAGAGGTTCTGTACAATCCAATATGGGGGGGATGTTGTCACATACATAGCGTTACGTTAAGAAAAATACAAGTTGTCTCAATTACACTTTGAATAAAGATCTATTTTGACCCTGGATCTATTAAGTGTCGAGAGGGATCAAATTTTTCAATGTGAAAACTTCTTCTATGAATCATCTTAATCTCTATCAAAACTTCAAGCATAAACCAATTAAAGCCTCATGTATAAACCTATATGTGTTTAATAAAATCTAGGTTGTTATGGATATTTGTCAAAACCCCAAGCATAAACCTCTATGTGTTTAATAAAATATAGTCTACCATAGATATTTGTCAACATATCTAGATGCATAAAGATTTTTTGCCCATGATTCACCTCTCTTCCAAAATCGTAGTTCGCCTCAATAGGAGAACCAAACTTTGTAAATGTTACATACTATCAAATTATTAGAAAACTATCATTATTCTTATCAAAAACAAAAGCAAAATGTGGGTCAATTTTTTCGCAAATGCAGCTCAACAAAATATTGTAAGTTGAATTCATGGAGCTCAAAAAGTGGTGGAGTATTAAGTTAGAACCATAATATAAGAGAACCCTAATTTCCAATGTTTCCCCAAAGAAACAAAATTAAGCAGGACTAGAGCTTATTACATGTTGATAATATCACTTTGAGAATTCAGTTAGACATGAAGGTTATTCTTTGAAGGGAAGAAAACAAGGCTTAGCCTTCACACCTTCTCCATGAGGGTTAATGATAATGTTAGATTTCCTTTGTTGAGTTGATATCGAGTCATTGTAGTTGAAGTAGAAGGCACCCATTTCAATTTTCGTGTTCATTTGTTTGACCATAAAAGGGTTACTCGTTTCATTGTTCATACAATGGATATACATGCACAGAGGAAACCAAGTTGGGCATTTTTCCATCATTGCGGCCTCTACCGAGTAATTATTAACTACAACATTTTCAGATATGATCGATTGCAAGTCTCCCAAAAAAGAATATTGTTGATCATGGTGAATCATCATGTTGTTTCTATTAGAGATTGAAGATGGCATCTCAGATTGCTTGGTATCCATGCCAAATACCATCTTCAATCTCTAATCACAACAACATGATGATTCATCATGATCAACAATATTCTTTTTTGGGAGACCTTCAATTGATCATATCCGAAAACGTTGCAATTAACAATTAACCAGAGGACGTGACAGAAGATGAAGGTTAAACTTGATTACCTATGTGCATGTAGAGGGGTTATATCACAAAGACATGAGTAACCCTTCTAGGATAAAACAAATTACATGGAAATGCATGCCTTCCACTTCAAACAAGCGCCTTGAAATCAACTCACTGGAGGCAGCCTAACTTTATCATTAACCCTCATGGAGAAGGTGTGCATGCTAAGATCTAGTTTCTATCTTTTGAAGAAGTACATAATTAACCCTCATGGAGAGGGTGTGCATGCTATTCTCTATTTTTTGTCCTTTCAATAAATAGATAACCTTCGTCTTTGATAGAATTTTCAAAGTGATATCACGCAATTTTGTTTCTTTGGGGCAACAATAGAAATTAGGGTTGTAATCTACTTTTTGAGCTCTCTAAATTGAAAGTTAATGCTTCCTTGAATGTAATTCTTTGACATATAAGAAAAATATTATGTGGTTTTCTCCCGCATTGGGTTTCCATGTAAATAGTCGTGTAATTTGTATTGTGTGGATGTGTCTATTATTGTTTATTATGCACTAACGAATGTTAATGTTTATGATGAAATAATATATTGATGATGAGTTCATGAACATTGTTGAATAAGTTAAAGGAATATAAATTGTTGTTAAAAGTGGTATAAATTATTCATTACTGATTCACCCCGCTCTTAGTAATCCAACAACAATTGTTTTTGTTTATGGATATAATATACTCGAGGCTAGTTAAGTTGCAAAACTAAGTGCATGTAAGTATAATGATTGCACAAGAACAATGCTTGAGACTCACTTTGGCTTAGGTCAAATGTCATGAGCATCATGAAATATTATTATATAAAGCATTGTAGAGTCAACTTGAGGAATTACTTAAACTCAATGTGAATGAGCAAGTCTAGGGGACTGTTAGTTTTTCTCCAACTCAGCACTCAACACTTAACTAAAATAAAATCACTTTATTAACTAGATGCACAATTAGGTTCCTAACCAATTAACATAATCATAAAAATAGAAACCAGTCAAAGTGCATAATATATTTTAGGTAAACACCCATGCAAAAAATCCCTAAGAGAAAACCATATCTCAATTTGATTATAAATTTTGGGCTCCCATCCTAGGATAATGGCCCATTAAAGGAATACAATGCTACAATAGCCTGACCCATCTGGACGTTATCTCCTTTGTTTCCCCTTAGAACATTTCCTCAACCCTACCCACTCACACTTGAACTAACTCTCTTCACCCAATCAATGAGATCTCCTCATTTTATGTGTGACATAAGAACATGAGTAAATAGTGTTCACAAGCATATGAGCAAAGAATTTTTCTTTGCTCCTATGTGCTCCCTATGTGTCTCAACCTCTCACTTAGGCTCCCTTTTAGTACATTGAGTTAACCTGTAATGTACCTCTAATTTATCGAATCTACCATAAAAAAAAAAAACTTATGTATCATTATCCTCTTAAGTTCGTATGTAATTATTGTTAAAGGGGATGGTCTTCATTTGTATCATAAACTTTGCGAGGTACCCATGTTCTCTCTATCGCATGATTTCTAGTCTACCCCAGTCGTATTACTTGGTTGGATAACATATGAGGATAGGTTTCTCGACTCGAGGAGTTTGACAAATATTACCTCTATTCGCTTATGTCTATATTCATAAACAAATAGTCTAGACTTAGGAACCATATTCCTAGTCTATGCTTAGCACGATATTCTCTATGCTACGCGCAGGACAAAGTAAGTTGTTTTGGTTTAAAATTGTATGTCTTCTATAGAGTCATAAGGTAGGGTATGTTATCACCCTATAATTTATAGGATCAACTGGTTACTGTCCTGTTATCTCTCTAGTGTTTTTTGT